>JAPTJF010000611.1:0-29172 GCA_029339195.1 Micractinium sp. NFX-FRZ
GCAAGCTCCAGGCAGTCTGCTGGCTGGGGGCTATGGGAGGGGAACTACCTGCCCCTGCTGGGATGGAGACCTCACCCCCCCCCCCCCCCCCCCCCCCCCAGCCTTCCTCTCCTCCCAATGGCTTCCTCTTCCCCCAAGCCTGCCTGTTCCAAACCCGCTTCCAGCGCGCACCTTGATGTCGCGGTGCAGCAGCTGCGCGGAGTGCATGTACTTGAGGGAGCGGAAGATCTGGTACATGATGTACTGCTTGTGCACCTCCTCCAGGATGTTGGCGCGGATCACGGCGTGCAGGTCCGTCTCCATGTACTCAAACACCAAGTAAATGTCCCTGCTCGTGCGGTGGGAAAATATGGTGGCGCAGACGATGCAGCAGGTCAGCATGACACAGCAGAGGTCGACAGCCCCGCCGGAGAGCGAGGGAGCGAGCCGATAGCGGGGTAAAGACACAGCAGCTGCAGCAGCAGCAGCAGCAGGTGACACGAAGCCAGTGTGTGCGGCAGCACAGCTGCAGCCGGCCCAGCAAGACGCCCGCAGCTGCTCTGGGGGATGTGCAAATTATTCCTTGCAACAAGAGCAGCAGCCCACCTGTCGTTGTCCGCCTTGAGCACGTTCAGCAGCCTGCAAGTCAGGTGCCACAGCAGTGAATGAGCAGCAAGTACATCAACTGAGCTGCACCGCTGCTGCTGCTCCTGCTGCTGACCAGCGGCTTGCATGCCCCGCCCTCACCACACAATGCAGCCTTCAACATGCATGCGGCCCCTGCCCAATTGCCCAGCACCCACCGGATGATGTTCTCATGGTTGTTCAGCTCTTGCAGGAACATGATCTCCCGGAACGTGCGCTGCACGCGGGGTGGGGCAACGGCAGCAGCTGCATGAGTGCCAGGCAAGGCAGCGCCAGCATGCAAGCACATTGCCCTGCATTGTACCGGCTTCTGCTGGGCACACAGGCAGCGCTGCTGCCAGCACCCACTGCCCGCACGAATGATGCCCCGCCTGCCGCTGCCGCCGGCATACCTGCGCGTCCGTCGCGTTTTGAAATGCGTCAAAGATCTTCTTCAGTGCCACAGTCTCCCGCGTCTTCTTGTCGATCGCCTTCCAAACAATGCCATAAGCCTGCAGTGGCGGCAAGAGGCAGGACAGCGCATGCTCACGTCCCCACCGCCTCTGCCCGCTCCTTCGCCGCACGACAACCAACAAGCGGCGGCACCGCCCGCCCCCGCCCGCCGGAACTCACCCCCTTGCCCAGCCGCTGCTGCACTTCATATTTCTTCAGCACGTGCTTGTCAATCTCCTCCGACATGGCTATTGCGGCCCGCTGTGCGCTCCCCCTCCAGTGGGCCGGCTGACACGCTCTGGCAGCAGTTGTTGTTGTTTGACTTGCTGCCGGGCGCTCCCCGTGCGCCGCAGCACAGCTCTCCGGGTCTGTAAGACCCGAATGAAAGGGCGAGGCGGGCGAAACCGGGCGCTAGCCGGACTGAACGGCAGCTGAGCAGCTGGCGGAGCGGGCTTGTCGGGGCGGGTGAAGCGGTGGGTCAATTAAACAATAAGGGAGCTGCCTGCCGATTTGCTTCAAAGGCCTCGCAAGCGCCGCTGAATTCAAGAGAACGCCGGCCACGCTGGCAGCCCGGTGCCACCTTCTTCCTTCTTCTTGCTGCTGCCCAGGCGCCTCACTCGTGCGTAAATGAGAATGGATGGGCTATAATAGAGCGTGAGCAAGGCCATTGCGTGGGGCAGGCTGCCCCATTGTCCTCTCTCGCCGGTGTCCCGCGCCGCGCCGCCGCTCCCAACTTGGGATGCAGACGGCATCAGTAGCACTTACATTCTTAATGTGCGCTTGCACCGGGTATCCAATTACATCCCTTTCGACATTTGTTGCTCATGTGGGGTCCGAGCGTTTGCAGCTCCTGCGTTCGGAGGAGCGTGCACTCCTGACGGTGCCCGCCTATGGGCACGCCTGCTGGTGGCTCGCCCCAGCTTCGCCAGTGTACTCTAAAATATATGAGAGCATAAACCTCCTGCAAAGTTCAGTGCTCCTGTGCGGCAAAGTTCCAGCATTGACACCCTGCCTGCTGCCGCACTGCAGAAAGTGCTAGCGCTGCCAGCAAGAATGTGCTTCATCGCACCATCACTGCACTTTACTCCACATCCCCTGCACATGTGACTTACATCAACCAATACAACCAGAGAAAGCATGACTCTGAACACCATGCAGCGAGGCAGCAGCACGGCGCCGCAGGTGCCAGACAAGAAGACACCGGCACCTTGGCCCCTCCAAGCCCATAGGTTCTATCCTTTGTAAGCCGACGTCTCCCCTCCACTTGTGCAATGAGCGGGAACACTGGCTCCAGCAGGCATCGGCATCACAGGGGCACTTGAAGAGGCAAATTGTCCAGGACCATGCAGCAATACACGGTCAGCGTCATGCTGTGCCCGGCAGGCCATGCAGCACTTGTCCCTGTACGTGACCGTGGCCCTAACCTGCCACAAATACCGCCATTGAGGTTCCTGGTTCTACCACACTCTAGCAGGCCGGTCCGACATCAGCACCCGTCACCTAGAACCCCCTCTGCCCGTGCTCACGCGACACCACGGCATGGCGCTGGAAGGCCAGCGGCACTCCCCTGATGATGTTACCCGGGCGCTTGTGGCTGCCCCCAGCCGGGTGGTAATGCGAGGGGCCGCCAACCCCATGGAAGACGCGGCAGCCGAGCGGCGCAAGTCCACCTTCAACAGCGACGAGCTGGCAGCATTCCTGCACGACGGCGCCGACAAGCTGCAGCGCCGGTGAGTGGGACAGGTGGAGTGGCAGTGGCGGCAGCGGCAGTGGCGGGCGGCGCCAGCGGCTCTAGCGCGCCTGCTGCCCACAGCTGGCGGCACTCTGCCAGCAGGCCAGTCCAAAATGAACGCCGCTCCGCCTGTTTTGTCTGGGTGCAGTGGGACCCTCATCAAATTGCACCGCACATGGTTGCAGCTCAGCCAGGCCTGCTCGCGCCGATTGATGCACTGCTTCTCCCTGGCTGCCTGCCCCGGCCGACCCGCTTGTCAGCTCCCCCCTGTGCCCTGCCGCCTGGCGCTGCTGCAGCGACGAGCTTGTGCAGCTGCTGGCGTCTCAACCGTGGTCGGACAAGACGCACCGCTACTTCCTCACACGAGAGCAGGAGTATGTGGGCGGCCTCAAGGCGGCAGTGGGCATCTGGTGAGTGTGCGGCGGGGACGGGGGATATGCTGGGGAGAGGCAGCAGGTTGTACGGGGCATCGCTGCGGGAGAACCCTGGCTGCAAGTGCCAGCCGCCGCTGCGTTTGCCTTTGTGTTTGTCTCCGCAGCCGCCCGTGTGTCCCCGCACACCTGCAGCACATCCTGCCAGCAATGCCTGCCTCACAATTCTGCCTGTGTGCCTGCCGCCCCACCCCACCCCCCTTTTTGCCACGCCAGCAAGACAACGCATGGAGATGGATGACCCTAAACCCTAACCCTATCTGACAGCATCTTTGGCGTTCCCTTCACTCAACCCCTCTGTGGCTCCCTCCCCGATGTGCCCTGCAGGCAGACGATGCGCGGCGACCGCCTGTCGATGGAGGACGGCATCGCCATGCGCTCCCTGGCCTACTTCCCCGGCGGCCTGGAGCTGCACATCGGCATGTTCATCCCCACCATCCTCAGCCAGGGCACGCCCGAGCAGCAGGCCAAGTGGCTGCCGCTGTGCAACCGCCTGCAGGTGGGGTTGGGTGGGTGGGTGGGTGCTGGGCCTGCGGGGCAGGGCAGTGCAGGGCTGTGCTGTCGCTGACGCAGCTGCGCCTGCCTCTAGCCTTGAATCGTTTCCGCCTTTGCCCTACCTCCTTATCACCCCACTTCCCCTGCTCCCTCCACCCGGCCCTGGACCCCCCGCCAGGTCATCGGCACCTATGCCCAGACGGAGCTGGGCCACGGCACCTTTGTGCGCGGCCTGCAGACGGTGGCGGTGTACGACGAGGGCAAGCGGGAGTTTGTGGTGCACTCGCCCTCGGTGAGGAGGGCGCCGCTTAGCTCTTCAGGAAATGCATCCTAGGTTTTAATGAGACGCAGCGAATCTGCTGCATGCAGCCAAGCTCTTGCACACTTAAAGAGGCTGGGCGGCAGAGGCTGGTGTGTGCCTTGCCGCTCGTTCATGCCTTGTTGCAGCCAGTGTGTGTCCCAGACTGACATTTTTTGCCTCTCTGCCCCGCTCCTCTCTTGCCATACCTGCAGCTGGAGTCGACCAAGTGGTGGCCCGGCGGCCTCGGCAAGACCGCCACGCACGTGAGTGCGGCGTGCTGGTGTGCTGAGGAAGCCTGTGACAGTTGGCGTGGGTGGTGGGAGGGGTTGTGGGTGCCCAAACGGGCCTGTGCGCAGTAGGGACGTAGCCCGACGGCGCGGCAGGTGGGTGGCTGGCTGGCCCGGGGCGCCAGGAGCGAATCGATGGGGCTGCGCTCTCCTTTCTTGCGCCACGGCTGCCAACAGTCGCCCCCCTCCCCTGCCCCTGCTGCCCCTGCTGCCTCTGCTGCCCCCCATGCAGGTCATCCTCATGGCCCGCCTGTTTGTTAAGGGGCAGGACTATGGGCCACACGCGTTTGTACTGCAGGTGGGCTGGGGAGTGTGTGGGCGCAGGTGTGTGGTGGAGGTTTGGCCGGGTCGCGGGGCAGGCAGCGGGCTTCAGGGGCTTGGTGCGCTGCCTGCCCTGCAGGCGTCTGCAGGCAGCTCTGCGTGCGGGGCCGGCACTGCATGGCTTGGCATGGTGTTGCGGGACCCAGGCAGGGGGGCACGGGCGCGGGCGCAGGCAAGCGTAGAGCGAGCACAGGCCTGCTGCGCCTGCTGACGTGCCCTGCTGCGCCTGCTGTGTGCCACCTCAGGTGCGCGACCTGGAGACGCACCAGCCGCTGCCGGGCGTGACGGTCGGAGACATTGGGCCCAAGATGGGGTGAGCTCCAACTAGCATCTCTGTTTCCCCTGCACGCTCCCGGCTTGCCGGGCCCCGTCCCCGCCTTTGCTGCGTCATCGACCACTCCTGCCGCACCGGCCTGACGCCGATGCCTCAGTGCCCCTGATCTCAAGCTGCACCCTGCTGCCCCCGTTCACAACCCCACTCTGTTTTCCTTCGCGTACACACTGGCTTACAGTCCCTGGAATCCCTCCTGCTTCTTGACGCCCCCTTGTTATCATTTCTGGTCCTGTCTCCCGTGTGCAGCTTCAACGGCGTGGACAGTGGCTTGCAGTCTTTGGAACCCCTCCTGCTTCTTGACGCCCCCTTGCTGCCCTCTCTCCTGTGTGCAGCTTCAATGGCGTGGACAATGGCTTCCTGTCTCTGGACCACGTGCGCATACCGCGCGACGCCATGCTCATGCGCTATGCACAGGTGCGCGCTTGGACGCGTGTGACTTTGTGCCGGCAGGGCCGTGTGGTGTGCGTGCTGGCGGGCCGCTGGCCGCCCGGTTGGTCGTGCGCTGCGTGTGGGTGCGCTGGCTGGCGGGACCTCGGGCGCACTGGGCGCCTGTGGCATGCGACACTTGAGTTGGCAGAGGTGGGTTGCCTGGCAGGCCAGGTGGCATGGTTTCGCCCCCAGCGGCTCCCCTGCGCGTGTCCCCTCACCGCCCGCCTCTTTGGACCCTTCCCCGCCCTCTGCGCTGCCGCCGCCGCCGTGCAGGTGACTGAGGAGGGGCGCTACATCCCGCCCCCGCCCGACAACCAGAAGGCCGCCTACGCCACCATGGTGTATGTGCGGGCCACAATTGTGCGCGACTCGGGGGACTTCCTCAGTGAGTGGCGTGAGGGTGCACAGGGGACAGGGGGAGGGGGCACTTTCTCATTGAGTGGCATGAGGGGAGAGCGAGAGGGTGTTGGGTGGGTGCGGTGCGCGCAGTTCGCTCGACTTTGTCACTGAGCGGATGAATGGAGAGGGAAGAGGCTATCAGCCGGTGCAGCGTGCCGGACCGGGGAGACATTAGTGAACCAGTGCAGAGGGGAGAGGTAGTGGTTGTTGAGCGGGTGCAGTGTGCAGCTGGGCGGGTGCAGTGTGCGGCGGCAGAGGACGAGGGGAGTGGGGGCAGCGGGAGACGGGAGGGCTGGGCTGGGGATCAAGGCACCTCGGCAACAGCCTGCCCTCGCTCTCCCACACCTTGTCAGCCCTCACCTTGCTTCCACGCAGCTCTGTGGCCCAAAGTGAAGGGTGATGTACCCCCTTCACTTCAGCCCATGCGACCCCTACCAACCCACCCCATCGGCTGCAGGCCGCGCTGTGACCATTGCCACACGCTATGCTGCGGTGCGCCGTCAGACCACCTCCAAGCTGGGAGAGCCGGAGCTGCAGGTGAGGCTGTAACCTTGCAACCGCTGGGCAGATAAGGCGAGGGGTGTGTGCCAGCATGCCCTGGTTCGGTGGGCCGGCAAGGGGTGGCAGCAGGGTGGGAGGGGTTTTGCGTTTTGCGGAATAGCCAGCGGCCCTGAGCCGCTCGGCCTTGAGCCAGGCAAACCTAACAAGCAACCCCTCAATGCACTTGCCCACCATGCGCCTCCTCCCCCTGCCCCCCAATTCCCGTGCCCTTGACAAGTTTTACTGCAACAATGTGCTGTGCTGTGCACAGTACGCACCTCCCTCACCCACATGCTGCCAGCTCATCCCCCTCTCCTCTGCGCCCCCCACCCCTTGCTGCTGCCAGGTCCTGGATTACGACAACGTGCAGCAGACGCTGATACCGCTGCTGTCGCGCGCCTACGCCCTGGTCTTTATGGTGAGACGCTGTGCTGCGCTGTGCTCTGCTCTGCACTGCTCTGCTCTGCTCCGCTCCGCTCCGCTCCGCTCTGCTCTGCTCTGCTCTGCTCCACTCTGCTCCGCTCTGCTCCGCTCTGCTCTGCTCTGCTCTGCTCTGCGTGGTGAGACACGTGTTGTGCTGCGCTGCGCTGTGCTGTGCTGTGCTTTCTGTGCGCTGCCCCGCATAGTGAGACGCGTGCACCTTCACACTCGGTGTCGCCGCTCGATGGTGGGCATGCGCCACACCTCTGAAGCCGCCCTGGCAGTGCACACGCACACACACACACACTGGCCAGGCCACTCCAACACTCATCCCCGCGACCCCCCATACACACAAGTGCCCACCCATGTCCGCCCTCCACCTTGCACCCCGTCCAACTGCCTGCCTGCAGGGCCGCTCCATGATGGACATGTACCGCTCGTGCGCACGCGCGCTCTGCTGTACCGCCCGCCCCTGTACCGCCACCCCTCCTCGACTGCACCGCCCCTGTACTGCAGGGCCGCTCGATGATGGACATGTACAACTCGTTTGACGCCGCCCGCGCGCGTGGCGACTTTGCCGTGCTCCCCGAGCTCCACGCCCTGTCCAGCGGCCTCAAGGCGCTGTCCACCGACATTGCGGCGGGCGGCATCGAGACGGCGCGCCGGCAGTGCGGCGGGCACGGCTACATGCTGGCCTCCGGCCTCCCCACCCTCTTCAACTCTTACGTCCAGAATTGCACCTGGGAGGGGGACAACAGCGGTGCGTGGCCTGGCCTGGGGGGGTGGAGGGCGTGCTGCGCCCGTCTGTGGTGGGGCGGGGTGTGTGGGGCGGGAGGCGTGGGGCGGGCCGGGGCGGGGACTGCACCCAGGGAGTAGAGGAGCGTGAGGAGCGTGCTTCCTATCACATGACTCATTGTCATTCTGGCCATGGCGTCTCGTGCCCATCCTTCTTGTTGGGCTCTGTTTGCTAGCTAGCTGTTCCCTGCAGTCACACCCACTTCCCCTGTTCCCACCCCTGGGCACCTGCAGTCATGTACCTCCAGACCGCCCGCTACCTGGTGAAGAACGTCCTGGCTGTGCAGGCGGGCAAGTCGATCAGCGGCAGCGCGCAGTACCTGGCCGCGGCGGCGCAGCAGGTGTGGTGGCCGGGGGCAGGGATGGGGAGGGTTGGGAGGGCGGCACAGGGATTGTGGGCCTGCCCTTGGAGGTTGCGGCGGTGCCTGGGGTAGCCTGCGGCTTGGCGGTCGGCGAGCCTGGCTTGCGCTTGGGACCTGTGCCCCTGGGCGGATGTGGAGTCTGCCGGCTTGCTCCGCTTGACCTCCCCATGTTTGCGGCCCCACTTGTGGCGCGCCTGCCTGCCTGCCCGCCTGCCTGCCTGGCAGCTGTTGCCACATGCCTGTTGACTGCATGCTGTCTCTGCTCTCACCCACCCGCAGGCCCAGCCCAAGTGCGGCGTGGCCTCACCCCAGGACTGGCACAGCAGCCGGCACCAGCTGGACGCCCTCACCGCGGTGGCGGCGCAGCTGGCGGTGCAGGCCACCAAGGTGTGGGGGGCTCTGGAACCGCAGGGAGGGGTGCTGGGCACCGACAACGGGGGCCTCTGGGACCTGGGATGCGCCGGTGACGCGCGCTCCCTTGTTGCGGGGTGGGAGGGCAGCCCCGCTTTGGTTACCGCGTCAAGGAGGCCGGATTCCACACTGCACAGCACAGAGTGGGAAGGAAAGCGGTTGAGGAGGTGCCGTGGCCGTGCCCTCGGTCGCACGCTGCTCACCGGCGCTCCCCCGCATGCCTCCCGGCACCGTGCGCCTGTGCAGGTGCTGGCGCGCGCGGGCGGCGGGCGCATCTCCTTTGAGGGTGCCGCCTGGAATGGCAGCAGCGTGGATCTCATCCGCGCCGCACGGGTGAGCGTGGGTGGGGCAGCGCAGCACAGTGCAGCATGCGAGCAAAATAGTGGATGGCAGCCGGGCGGGGGGCTGGCAGGCAGGGAGCAGCACGCCATATGCTGGATGGGCGTCTGGTTGCACTCTGCTTGCGCCCTCCGCACCGCATGCCCACGTGGCGCTGTACCTGCACCGGCACTGTTCTGGCCTGCTAAACCATGATGATCTCTTCATCCGGTGCCACCCTCTTCTGTGCAGGCCGCGGTGGCGCTGCACCTGCCCCAGCACCTCCCTCCTCCCCTCTCCGCATCCCCCCCTTCTCTGCTGTGCTCCTGCCCCTCTTCCCTTCTCCACTGCAGGCCCACATTGGCAGGCCTGTCCCTGCACCCGGTGCATGCGCATCCTCCCCCACCTGTGGTGCGATTGTGACGCATGCCTGCATGCTTTACGTTCCACCTTTCCCACCCACTCACCGCAGGCCCACGTGGCGCTGTACTTGCACCAGAACTTTGTGGACTGCGTGGAGGCGGCGGCGGCGCAGCGCCAGCTGGGCGGCGCCACGTCAGCGGCGCTGCGCCAGGTGGTGGCCCTGCACGGCTGCGTGCTGCTGCTGGAGGCGGCGGGGGACCTGCAGGAGGGGGGCTATGCCACAGGTGCGTGTGTGGACTGAAGTGGCATGAAGTGGATGGAAGCCGCGTGCTGCCCGTGTGCCCGCTCGCCTCCCAGCTCGTGGTGCAGCAGGGCACATGCTCCCGGCACCGCACTCCGACACTCTGCACACACACCCTCACCCACACTTCTCTCCGTTCTTCCCGGCTCCCGCAGGCGCGCAGGCCGGCATGCTGCGGGAGGCCCAGCGTGCGCTGGTGCGTGCGCTGCGCCCCAACGCCCTCGCCCTGGTCGACTCCTTTGCCTACCCCGACTACCAGCTCAACTCGGCGCTGGGGCGCAAGGATGGCAACGTGTACCAGGTGCGCGGTGGGGGCAGCAGTGGGAGCGGGCCAGCTTGTGTTGCAGGGTGGACCAGGGTGGATGGGAGCGGTGAGAGGCTGGGTGGGAGGCAGTGAAAGGGACAGCACGTATTCACAAGAGGAGGGGGCGGGATGTTGATGCATGTAGGCAGGCAGGCAGGCAGCCGTGCCCCTCAGTCGCCCACACAGGACCGCTCACCCCTCCCCCCAACTCCCCTCCCCTCAACCCTCCTGCTCCCCGTGCAGGCCCTGCTGGACAGCGCGCGCATCAGCCCGCTGAACGCCACGCAGGAGGGGCCCGGCTGGAAGCCCGTGCTGGAGCCGCTGCTCAACCCGCAGGCACGCAGCAGGCTGTGAGGCGGCAGGCTGTGAGGCGGCAGGCTGAGAGGCGGCAGGCACTAGGCAGCACCGCTGTTGGCAGGCGCAGGCTGCGGCTGGAGGCTGGGGCTGCTCCCGCCCAGTTCAGGCTGCATGGTTGGGGTGCCTTGGATGCACAGAGAGAGGCCAGCGTGCTATTACCCACCCACTGTAGCGTGCCAAGTTTTGCGTGGCATTTGTGTAGCGTACATGTGTAGTTTTGTTTGCTTGTGCTGACTAGATTGCAATTGAATGTTTGAAACACAAGAGTTTTGGTGCGCCATTGGTTGTGCTGCCACCACACCTAGGTTCCGCATATCATAAACCCCCATCTGTCACTTAGCGTGCTGTGTAACTGTCCTAGCGTGCCGTATGGAATGCCCGAAGGGAGCAACGAACCAGGTGTGCACACAAACGGGCGGTTTCTGTGGGCGCACACGAGTGCTGAGCACCGCCTGCGAGGGTAAATGTGAGGCGTTGGATGAGGCTTCTGTGAGCGGAACTGGACAGGCATGGGGCAGGCTGTTAAGGGAAGGAGCAGGGGTCTGGTGTTGGAGGGCCAAAGAGATCAGACAAGCGGGCATGGAAAGGTGTGTACAGGGCTGGGCCGAACGATCCTAGTGCTGGTGATGCCTGCCGTCAGCTCGAGCTTGCTGCCTGGGCAATTTTTGAAGCCTGTTGCTGGGCCGGCTACAGCTTGCTGGCTAGTCAGGCCGAGTGCTGCCACTTGGCTCCGATGACGGCCGCGGCGTACCCCATCATATCTGCAGGGCAGCAGGGCAGGGCAGTTGGGTGTGCCTTGTGTGTGCCAGCTGTGAGTCTAGTCTGCATCTGACACCGACTGAGATCTGCTGTCAGCTCCAGGCACCGCCTGAGCATGACAGGAGCTGGTACTGCTCTGGCGCTACTGCGCACTGGCCATTGTGCTAGGCAGGCCGGGGTGCGCACCCACCTGCAGTCTCCTGGATGATCTTAGAGGTCGGCTTGCCCGCCCCGTGCCCCGCCTTGACCTCGATCCTAGTCAGCAGAGGGTTGCGCTGAGGGGAGGCCGGAGAGCCTGCGTGGGCGGGCGGGGGCAGGCGGGCAGGAAGCCGTGGCGGGCGGGGGCAGGCGGGCAGGAAGCCGTGGCGGGCGGGGGCAGGCGGGCGGGAAGCCGTGGCGCACTTGCAGGGATGGCGTGGGGGTGCAAGGACAGGGGCTGCTGTGGTGCATTCTGACACAGGGTGCAGCATGCAAACATGCCAAAACGGCAGCAGGAATAGTGGTGATAAGTGCGCCCAGCCAGTGGCGGCGGGACTGCCCCCGCTGCTGGCTGGTGAGTCGCGGGTACCACAGAGAGGCAGGGGCTGCAGCCAGCCAGCCAGGGCGCGGCAGCACCGCACCTGCCAGCACGTGCTGCAGCGTGGCGGTGAGCTTGTGCGAGTGCAGGGGCACCACGCGGTCGTCGTGGTCTGCAGGCACACAACACATCGAGGTGCAGGCTACTCAGTGGCGAGCTTGCAGTGAGACATGTGACAGGCGGGCTCAGAGGGTGTAGGGATGCCATGCAGTCGCCGGGGCCTGCGGGTGCTCCTTTCAATGGGACAGGGAGGGGCGATGGCGTCCGGAGGGAGGGAGGGCAGAGAGCAGCACTGGCAGGGCCATGGAGCAGCAGTGTGGGGCGGGCACGGGCGGGTGTTGCCCAGCGGGCCGAATACAGCGGCGGCACAGCAGCAGTGCACACACGGCGAGGCGCGCTGCCCCCCACCTCCGGTGGTGATCATGAAGGCGGGATACTGCCTGCTCCCGCCCAGCGGTACCGCCACGTTGTGGATGGGGCTGTACCGCAGTACCACCTCAAAGTCCTCCGCCTTGTCCGGGTTGCCTGCGCAGCAAGTATGGCATAACCATGTTGAGGGGGCGGTGGGCACAGAGACAGGCTGCGCTGGAGGGTGCGCCACGCGCGTCAGGTGCGTCCGTGCACCCATGCCATGCTATATGTACTATGCTACGTGGACTTGAAATGTAATTGATTGATTTCTTGATTTATTGATTGATATATGCTGTGCATGCTGAGGAGCTTCCCCACCCCAGCAAACCTCCTGCCCGCTTTATGCAGAGTCCGTGTGATCTCCCAGTCCCACTCTGTGGATACCATCACCTGCCCTACCATCGCCACACAACGCACACATGCTTGCCTGCCGTGCCACACCGCATGCGTGACCTTCACCTCCCGCCCCTCCCCACCCTCCCCACCCACCGTAGTCTGTGCACCAGGCGTGGCCAATGGTGAACTTGTGGAAGCGCAGCATGTCCATGACACCCACCTGGGCCAGCACCACCTGCAGGGTTGCATTGCATTGATTGATTGTATTGATTGACTGAATTGCATTGACTGGATTGGATTGTAGTTTTCTTTTGGATTGGACTGATTGACTGGACGTGAGTGCATACAGCCACACATAACTTGATGCTACCCACCCCAGGGCCAACACTGCCAGTAGTTGTGTGGGTTGCGGAAGTGCGCGAGATCTGGCGTGGCGGGGCATGCGGCAGGTGCCAGAAGGGCACGCGCCAATGTGTGTGCACCGGCGCTGCCACGACACCAGGCACCGGGCACCTGCTTTGGAGCGGCTGTGGGGCGCCTCACCTCGCAGGGCCTGCCGGGCGCTGCATCGCTCAGCTGCCTCTGCACCGCCGCTCGTCTACCCCACCCCACCCGCGCCGCCGACCTTCCCAGCTCCCCCGTCTCCCCTCCCCTCCCCTCCCGCCTTCCCCCAGCCAGGCAGTCAGGCAGACCTGGAACAGGTCGGGGCGCTGGTTGGCGCAGGCGGCCACCAGCAGGCCCCCGTTGGATCCTCCCTGGATGGCCAGGGTGCGGGGAGAGCTGTAGCCCGCGCTGTGCAGGTGCTGGGCGCAGGCCTGGAAGTCGTCAAAGACATTCTGAAGGGGGGGCGTGGGAGGGAAGGGGCAGGCAGGGGTGGGGTGGGGGGACTTCAACAGGAGTGGGGGGCGTTCGTTATATACCCCAGGCCACTCTAACAACATGGGGCGGGGCGTGTGTTGTGTGAAAGCAGCCGACTGCATCGTGAGACTGTTCAGTCCAGCGCTGCACTGCTGGTGGCCCCGCCCTGTTGACTTCCCTGCCTGCCTGCCTGCCAGCCTGCCTGCCTACCTGCCTGCCTGCCTGCCTGCCTGCCTGCCTGCCTGCTAGCCAGCCAGCCAGCACATCCCCCGCCCCTGGCGCACCTGTTTGTTGTGGCAGCTGCCGGCTGCGCGCCACTCGATGCCGTATTCGCCGCCGCCACGCAGGTTGGCCACTGCAGGGTGGGCGGGGGCACAGCGGAGGGTCAGCTGAGGTGGGCCAGGGGAGGGACCGGGGCTGACGTCCGGTTGTGATGCACACGCATCCCTCCATGTGGCACGCCAGCCAGCCAGCCAGCCAGCCAGCCCCCCGGGGCCTCCACTCCAGGCTGCCTGCCTGCTCTTCTTGCAGCCACCACGGAAGAGCGTGTGCCCACTAGACCAGCCCCTCTGTCTGCCTGGTGCACCAGCGCACCCCCAGGCCCCGCACCTGCATAGACGCCGTTGTAGGCCAGCATCCAACACAGCCTGCGGGCGGAGGCGGGCAAGGGGGGTGCCTGGTTGGGACTATGCATCCGTTGACGCGCGGCAGTGGCACAGCACAGCAGTGCGCAGGTCGGCATGGCAGCATGGCCCAGCAGTACGTGGCGCAGCAGTACATGGCGCAGCAGTACATGGCAGCGTGGCTCAGCAGGACACAGCATGGTGCTGACCGGGACACGCTGAAGCCCGGCTCGAGCGAGATGTTGAACCCGCCGTAGCTGCAGGAGAGGGGCAGGGGCAGGTGGGGAGCAGGCAGGGTGGGCAGCGGGCAGGTGGGCAGGCAGGGTCGGGGGGGCAGGTGGGCGGGCAGGTGAGCAGGCGGGGGCGGGGGGGGGGCAGGTGGGCAGGCAGGGGAGCAGGCGGGGGAGCAGGCGGGGTGAGGGGCGGGGGAGATCAGGGGCAGGCCACCCCACAGGCATGCCTAGGCATGCCACAGCAGAGGCAGCCAGGTATGCAGGCCAGGCGTTGCACGAGCACATGCTGCACAGCGCCTGCCTGCCCTTAACCCCTGCTGCCATGGCGCGCAAGCTTCTGCCGTGTGAAAGCCGGCACAGCTCTGCGCATAGGTAGCCAGGTATGCAGGCTGTGCCCTGCCCACTAGGTGCTGGCTCACCCGTACAGCAGCGTGGGGTTGGCTCCGTCCAGCTGCAGGCCCTTCTTGTGGACCACAAACATGGGCACCTGCGGGTGGGGTGGGGTGGGGGGCAGGGGAGCAGGGAAGTGCCTTCCTTTATACATGGGGACCTGCGGTTGGGGGGGCAGGGGAGCAGGGGAGTGCCTTCCTTGTGCATGGAGAACATAGGCACCCAGGGGGGCAGGGGACAGAAGATGGCTGCCTTTTTAACAAGAGAGTTGGCATAACCAGGCAGTGCGTTTGCTGGCAGGCAGCGCTGGCGTGGCGCTGGCGGTGCAGCCCTTGCACTCCAACCTCCCCAGCAGGGCGTTAGCGCGGGGCGCACTGCAGGGTTCCCCTGCTCACCTGTGTGCCGTCCTTGCTGCTCACAAACACCTGCAGGGTGGGCGGGCAGCGGGGGGCAGGGCAGGGTGGGGTGGTGGTGGCAGGAAGTGGGGGGGCGGGAGAGCGGGTGCGGGGTGGAGGCGGTGGCGGGCGAGCAGGGGCCTGCGGTACTTAACATGCACGCCCATGCATGTGGCATCCCAGGCGGCGCCTGCCCGCCCAGATCACACAGTCCAGCGACAACAAACAGTTGGACACGTGGCAGCAGGCCACCCCCTGCACCTGCTTCGTCTCAAAGTCGTCGGGTGAGAAGCCGTTTGTTGCGATGCGGCGGAAGAGGGCGGGCTCCCCCAGGCCCTCTGCCCGGTAGATGGCGCCCTGGGGGCAGGTGAGGGAAGAGGGGGAGACGGGAGGCGGGTGTGGAGCGGGGTGAGGCGGTGGGAGGCGCCTTGTTCGTCTGGTGTGCAGCGCGCAACGGGCAGCAGAGGCGGGGATAAGCTGCCTGGTGCTGGGAAGTCATGCAACAGAGGGGCAGGTCCCTAGAACCAGGCCCCTGCCAGTGGCCTCCCTGGCCCCGCCGCTACCGCACCCTCCGCCCGGCGCCCCTCAACGGCTGTGTGGAGCGACATGAAGGAGCAAGGGCGTGAACGGAGAAGGAACCACTCACTCACACGTGCACACTTCCTTAGCCCCTCTCTCCCTCACCGACTCCGTGAATGGAGAAGGAAACACTCACGCGCACATGCCCCCTGCTCTTAGCCCCACTCGCTCGCACATGCACCCTGCCTTACCCCCACTCACTCGCACATGCACCCTGCCTCAGCCCCCTCTCTGCCTCACCGGCTCCGTGAACGAGGTGAACGAGAAGAACCACTCGGTGTGCCTGTGCGAGCCCGAGAAGCCGCCCACCGAGCCAATGCCCGGCATGGCTACAGGCTTGGTGAGTGAGCCGTCCTCCCAGGAGTGCAGCTGCAGCACCGACACCACATCCTGCGTGCGTAGGGACGGGGCGCAGGGGAGGGAGGGAAGGGTGGGAGGGCAGCAGAGGTGGAGTTGTTGGGGCACAAGGAGGCGGTGCGGGACATGTGGGCTGCCGCACTGACACCACGTCATCCTCGGCAGGGACAGAGGGGAGGGCAGCCAGATGGTGGTGGTGGAAAGAAGGGTGGGCTCTGCCAAAGAGGGCTCCCATTCAGGGGTGGAGCTGCAGCACGGACACGACATCATGCGAGTGCCCACAAGACGGGGCAGAGGGAGGGGGAGGGAGGGCGAGAAGAGCAGGAGTAGGTTTGGTGAGGCATGCAGATGCAGGGTGACACGTGTGAGGTGCCCGTGCACAGGCAGGCTGGGCTTGCTGCAACAACCATCCTGCAGCAACCGTCCATTCCCGCCACAGCTTACTCACTGCGCCCAGCCACAAGCCTGGTCCCCCCCACCCCTACCCTCCCCGGAGCCCTTCCTTGCTCACTCACTCACCCGAAGGTAGCAGGCCACCAGGGTGCCCCCCTTGAGGAGGGAGCACCACTGCAGCAGGTCCTTCTCATGCTGGGCCAGCAGGTCGGTGCAGCTGGCGGCAAAGGCGCCGGCGGCAGCGCCCATGTCGCCGCGCACCACCTGCGGGGGAGCAGCAGCAGCCGCGGAGGTGTGGGCCGGCAGGCAGGGTGGGCAGCGGTGGCATGCACAGCAGGGCGAGAGGCATGCCGTCGGGGCAGGAAGCGGCGGGCGGTCAGCAGGGGTGCAAGGCAGAACCATGGCTGCGGTCCTGTGGCTGGAGTGGAGGCAGCAGCCAAGCAAGAAGGCAGGCGCACAGGCAGGCGGAGGAGGGCCACCCACCCGGTAGCGTGGCGCATCCAGGTTTGTGTGCAGGGTGATGGAGGTGCCGTCGTTGCCCAGGTAGTCCCAGGCGGCCTGCAATACAGGTGGGTGAGGTGAGGAGGGCAGTCGACTCCCTGCAGCTGGCAGTGCGGGGATCCATTTGCCTGCTTTGCCGTGGAAGGCTCCACATCCCTCGCCCTTTGTGAAACCCACTGTTGTCACGCCCGCCCTGCCTCGCTGGGCCCCCCCTCGCCCTCCAAATCATTCTGCACTCCCCTAATCTCTCCCCCTGTCTAGCCCTGAAGTTGTCAGTCGACTTGAAAGCGGCCAGCGTAAGTACAGCACCGCCTGCCTCTCTGCAAACACCGAAACACCACAAAAAGCGCCCCTCCTGCCTGACTCATGTCCAACAGCTTGCCAGTGCGCAGCGCCACTGCAGCACCCTGCTGCCCCTGCAATGCAGGTAATGAGACACAACCAAACAACAACCACATACCGTGAAGTCGTCAATCATCTTCACGATGGGCAGCGCCTGCCCCCCCGTGTGGAAGTCGTAAGAGGCCAGCTGCAGGGCGCCGGTGGAGGCGTCGCGCGGCAGCGCCTGCAGGTCCACATACCTGCACATGAGAGGGAGAGGTTGGGGGTAGCGGTGGGTGGGGATGCGGGGAGGGCGGGTGTACAGTAGTGTCGAGATAGGGAGGGCGGGCCCAGGCAGGATGGGCCCTGGCAGGACAGGAGCAGGGCAAGAGGCAGGGGCTGGGCAGGCCAGGAGCGAGACAGTGGACTTGGAATGCAATTGATTGATTGAGAGGCAGGGCAGAACAGGGCAGGGCAGGGCAGGGGCAGGAGCAGGGCAGGGCAGTGCAGTGTGCTCACCACAGCTTGTTGACTGGCTCGCACCCGTTGCTGACAGAGAGGAGGAGGTACCTGCGTCTCAGAGTGATCGATTGTGGATGGGGGCAGCTTCGACTCAGGACAAGTTGCTGTTGGGTGGATGAAATGGATTGATGTGGGGCAGTGGCAATGAGAGGGGAGCATGAGGGGCCGCGCCAGCCAGCCAGCACAGCCGCCGCACAGCCACCGGCTGTGCCTGCCGTGCGCCAGCGCCCTGGAGCGTGCGCCAGCGCCCGCTCGCTTCCCTGCTGTCCTCACCCGCCCACCCACCTGCCGTCGTGCGTGCACTCTGTGCCAAACATGTGTGTGGGGTTCTGTGGGTCCGCCAGTATGGTGACGTCCTGGCTCTGGGGGGTGCCCAGCACGTGGTAGCACAGCTGCGCAGCGGTTGGGTGGGGAGCGTGGCGGCGAGAGGGCGCGGGGGAGGTGAGGCAGGTGGTGGTGGAACGCTGGAAGACAGCGTGGCATGGCTGGCACTGGGTCGTGCCACTGCCGGCTGGCCCCCGCAGCCACCACACCGCCACCGAGCTCCCCCAGGGGCCACCCACACCCCCCCCAGTCCCGTGGTGACACAAAAACCACGTGTTGACACAGTTTATATGGCCCCCGTGAGACACCCCCTGGCACCCTACCCCACCCGCTAGCCTCAGCTGCTGCCCCATGGTGATGACGCAATCTCCTCTCCTTGGCCGAACTCCCAACAACGCCGCCCCCTCACAAGCGCAACGCGTAATGGCACACACACACATCTGCTTCCGACAAGGCCCCCCTCCGCACCTGCTGCCCCAGGTTGATGTCCGTCTCCGTCCCCTTGTCCGCCGTCTTGGGCTCGTCGTAGCGGCAGTAGAAGAAGCCCTTGTTGTCGTGGGTCTGCGGGCAGAGGACAGGGCAGGGAGGGTGCTGACGTCAGCGGGTGCTGGGGCAGGGAGGTGTTTGGTGGCATCAGGGGCAGCCTGCTGCTGTCGTGGGTTTGTGGGGGGTGGGGAGGCGGGAGCGAGGGGCGAGCTGGTTCTTCGAGAAGCCCTGAAGCCCTCCTTGTTGCTCCTTGTTGCTCCTTGTTGCTCCTTGCTGCTCCTTGCTGCTCCTTGCTGCTCCTTGCTGCTCCTTGTTGCTGTGCCTCTGCACCCCCATGTCAGCTTACCCACGTGATGCCTGAGAACTTGACGTGGTCGATCACCTCGCCCTCCACATCTGCAGGCGGGGGCGGGATGGGGGGCGAGAGGTGGCGTGGCGTGGCATGTGGCAAGAAGGAAAGCACGACAAGGGCTCTGCCATGCAGTGTTTGGGTGGCAAGCAACGGGCAGTGCAGTGCATGCTGCGGTCTGTGGGGACACCCAGCCCCCGTGTGCATACGCACCCAGCACAGAAGCTCCGCTCCCCCCACGACTCTGCACCGCCCACCCCCCTCCCACCATGCCCACCCACCCACCACCCACCAGTGGCCTCCCCCGTCTCCTGGTCGATCCTCTTTAGGCGGATGGTGCGCCAGTCGCTGCCGCCGCTGCTCAGCATGTAGGCGTAGCTGCGGGGAGGAAGGGCAGGCAGACAAATAGGCAGATGGTCAGGGCGGGCAGGCAGGCACATAGGCAGACTGGCAGGACGGGCAGGCAGGCAGGCGACCCAAAACGATGGCACAGCGACAGCGCGGGACGACGTAGCCACAGCGTAGTGCAGGCATTCAGGCGCAGCACAGCATAAGGCAGCACAGCGTAGTGCAGGCATGTAAGCACAGCACAGCGCAGCGCAGCACAGCGCACAGTGAACCGTCCTCGCTGAAGGCCTGCCCTCCCAGCGCCACGGTGCCGTCCTCCGACAGGGTGTTGGGGTCGATCAGCACGCGTGCCTCGCCATCCAGGCTGCCCTGAGTGTATATCTGCGGGGCAAGAGGGAGGGAGGGGGGGAATTGATTGATAGATCCCCCCAAGAGGGGGAGGGGGGAGGGGTGGCAAGGGGCAGCGCGTGGATCCAGATTGCATGCCTCGCCGTCCGGGCCGCCCCAAGTGAAGATCTGCAGCATAATATGAAACGAGAAGGCAGGTGGTGCAGAGAGGGGAGATTGATCAGCATGCATGCCACATTGCCCGGGCTGCCCCTCCTGTCCGATGTGCAGGATGGGAGAACAGAGGGGTATAGGAGGGGAGTAGCGCAGCCACCTGTGCCTTGGCCTCCTGCCCCCCTTTGCTCACCACATGCTGGTTCAGCCCCCGCTGTGCCACCACCGAATGCAGAAAGGCCAGCACGGCAGCAGCCCCCTCTATGCAGCACCAGCACTGCAGCAACCAAGCCGTTGGCGCTAGGCAGCCCACCAGGCCCCCCCTGCCTCACCACATACTGGTTCTGCAGCCCGCTGTTGTGGGAGTAGTAGTAGCGCTGGCCACGCTTGTAGGGCGTCCCAAACTTCTCGTAGTCGTACCTGGGGAAGCACGGGGCGTGAAAGGGGTGTGGAAAGTGTGTGTGGAGGAACGCAGGGGAGGAGAGGGAGGGGCGGGGTTGGCTGCTTGCTGCCTGGAAAGCCAGGAGCAGCCGGGGATCCTACGGCCCGCCTGGCCTGCCTACATCAACAGCCTGCCCCTTGCCCACCCCGCACTCCCTGCCCCTCGCAACTGCCCTGCCCGCCACAGCCTCACCCTGCCCCCACCGCCCCAGTCCCCTCACAGCTGCGTGAAGAGCCGCTTGAAGCGGTCGCGTGACTCGCACTGCTCAAGCACCCCCGCCGTCACCCCATTCTGGGCCTCCACCCAGGCCTGGGTCTCAGGGCTGTCGGGGTCCTCCAGCCACCTGGCAAAGCAAGAGAAGAAAGGGGCAGGTGCGGGGAGCAGGAGGGGATGCAGTGTGGTGAGAGGGGTGCCAGCAAGGATGGGATCTCGGGCGGTCGAGGTCTCCTAGACACCTGGCAAACAAGGGGGAAGGAGATGGGAGGGTCAGACAGAGCAGGTCGCTGCCTGTGGTGTAGCAAGGGGCGCAGCAAGATATGGATGGATGGATTGCCATGAAGAGGTGGATTGGCTTGACGGCGCATCAACCGCCTATGCTGCCCACTGCCAGCTTCTCCCGCACAAGCAAGCCCATGCATCCCTCTGCCGCTTCCCGCCCTCATCCCGCCCTGCTGCCCTGCCCTGCCGCTGTGCTGCCTGCTGCCCACCCACCTGTAAGGGTCGGCCACCGCCACCCCGTGCAGCTCCTCCACCACGCTCTCGTCCCGCCGGGTGGCCGGGTACTGGCTGGGGTCCACACTGAGGCTGCCCTGCTGGGCGCCTGCTGGGGGCGTCGGCAAGGGCGGGGAAGCAGCAGCACAGGGAGGTCAAGACGGGGCGGACAGTCGAGAGTAAATGCGATGCAGGCTGCAGAGCTGGACAAAGGACGGAAAGCATTACAGGTGTCCATACACCATGGGCACAGCGAGGTGCGCTTTGGAATTGAGATCAACCCACGGCCTGCGAAGCAAGATGAAGGCGGCAGCTACGGCCACCCCTGCCGCACCTTGGGCGGCAGCCGTGGGGGCCCACTTCTTGGCGTTGCCGCTCTTCGCCCGGCGCGTCAGACGCTGCATGCTCACAACCGCGCCACGACCGGCGCCCTCCTGGCCCAGTGCCCTCCACAGGCCATAGCCGGCGACAGCGGCACCCCCGATCACGGCTGCGAGGCCGCTGCTGTTCCTCATGTTAGAAATCAGCGATCGCGCGATGTGAACTTATTGGCGATCGGGAAGTCGGCATAGTCGTGCCGTCAACCCTTCATGTGGCGCTGGCGGCGGTGCTGCGCTGGCGGCGGTGCTGTGCTGGCGTCTGGCGCCCACGCCCTCGAATGCCGTTCTTGGCAGTCAGCAGAAGTGAACTTCACTTCGACCTCCACCTCCTTGGATCATACAGCTCACTGTTACTGGTAAGTCTGAACTCAATATGGGTCTTCTGGTGACGTGGAGTTTCGCTTGTGTCTGTCGATGATTATGAGGCAGCAGGCAGCAGCAGGTGGCATGTGGCCTCAAGCTCTTAACGACCTGCAGACTCGGCCTAAACTGGCTACGAATGCAGCCTGGCAGTCTCCTTAGCCTCCCCGAAGTGAGATGCGCCTTGTGAGGAAAGAGCAGCAGCCACCTTTGCACAAACCCTTGCTGTCTTTTCCCATACTTAGCCCCAGGCACCGTGCTTCAGAGCAAGAGACACCATGGCGCTCCCAACAGCCCGACCCTTGGACGGCGCTGTCAACAAATCGCCGCTGTTTGAGCGTGGGTGGCGTTTTGACGAGCGCCAGGCCGAGCTGGCCTTGCCTGAGGACCTTCTCAGCGACACAGAGTCCTTCCGCCAGCACCTGGCAGGCCTGGCACAGACTGTTGGCCGCAGCGGTGCACAGCTGTGGGCCGAAGTGTGCAGCTCACAGCAGGGCGGCGCTGCTGGGGCCAGCACCTCGGCTGGAGCGCCGGGCTGTACCTTGGACGTGGTGCTGGAGTGCAGAGACAGCAGTGGTGCCAGCAGCAGCGACGAGGGGCAGGCAGCAACGGCAGCCAATCCGTCCATGCAGCAGCTGCGCCTGCACGGTGCGGTCCTGCGGGCGGTGCACCCTGCTTACTGGGATGCAATGCTAGGTGGCGGCATGGCAGAGGCTGGCTCCGGCAGCGTGCGCAAGCAGCACTGGCAGCTGGACGTTGCCAGGGCGCTGTGCGAGTTCCTGTACACAGGCCAGGTGAGCTGTGCTGCGCTGGCTGCTCACGGCTGCCACAGCACCTCCCAAGTAGTGTTGGCCCCAGCCTCTTGCCTGCCTGCCCACCTGCCTCCCCTCCTGGCCAACCTGAGGCGATGCCCTGCTGTGTAGATCAACCAGCTGGAGCCCTCCCTGCTGCCCGCTGTGTACGCGGCAGCCCACGAAATCGACTTCCGCCCCCTGCTGCTGGCTGCGGTGCGCGAGCTGCACCCCAACAACCTGGCACCCGCCACCGTGGGCCCGCTGCACCGCCTGGCATGCCAGGCTGGGTGCCCTGGCATGAAGCAGGCCTGTGAGGACTACCAATCAGTGCTGGCGCAGGGGCCTGATCCACAGCCCTTCACACTGGAGTACGACACATGTGGCTGGGACCCTGCCGCCGGGCCGGGCGTCAAGGTGGGACATCGCCTCTGCTCTCCTGTGCAAATGCTCTGCCACGTTTTGTCAGCTGCTGCTGCTGCCTACTGCTGCAGATGCCTGCTTCCGGCTGCTGCAGGGCGGAGCCACCTGTTTTGAGCTTGCACTGCAGAGCGACAGGCTGAGCTCGCCTCACCCTCCTGCACTCCTGCCACAGGGCGATGACTCGCCGCTCAAGCCGCGAGTGGGCCTATGGTGCACGGCGGGCGCTGGGGCAGCAAGCGCTGCTCCTACCTCCAGCGCTGCTGCCACCGCCTGCATGCACGTGCGCTGCATCGAGGCACCCGCCCAGAAGAGCAGCTTGGTTGCCAGCGGCCGCGACAGCAACCCCATGCTGCAGCTGTCAGCGCTTGCCAACTCAGGGGGGCAGCTGGTGGGCTGGAAAGAGCTGCAGGAGCTGACGGGGATTGCAACCAGCCGGCCCAGGCGGCCCATCACCGGATCTATTCCCTTTTTCGAGCTTGGCGAAGTCTTGTCCGCCTTCGCAGGTTTGGGGGTGGGCCTTGGCGCCGCCCCCTCCCGGCGCCGCTGCCAGTATGAGATCGCACTGTCCAGCCCGCCTGAGGGCTGGGAGGCGCTGCGCGCATTCCTCTCTGCAGAGCACCGGCAGTGCCAGGCAACGCAGCAGCGGCAGCAGAGGGTGGAGCGGCGGGGCAGCCGTTTCAGTATGACGAGGAGCCACGGGCAGTGCAGGCAGTACAATCGGGACGAGCTGGCTGTGCGGGTGCGCAGCGCTGCCGGCCAGCTGTGGGGGGCAGACATGCCTGGTGCAGCGTCAGACTGGGCTGCCAGGAGAATCGAGATTGTCGTGCCGCGGGTGGGGGATTATAGCAAGAGCTGCGGCTTCCACATCCCTGGCAGCGGGGAGGGGCGCAGCTACACGCTCTTTGTCACTCGCAGCGGTCCCGGCAGCGCCAGCAGCGGCGCTGCTGCAAGCAGCGGCCTGCCGGGTGCACAGGCGCTGGCTGATGCACTCACTGACGTGGAGCAGCGCATTGCAGCAGGAGAGCCACGCCTGTCAATTGGCTCAAGCATGGCTTTCGCCTCTGAGCGAGCTGGGCTGTCGGAGGTCAGTCTGCGCATCGGCAACCCGTCTGCCGCCACGCTGGCCCTGCTGTGTGGCATGCTGGAGACATTGGGCATCAACCTTGGCACAGGTGGGGTCCGGGATGGGTTGTGTTTGCTGAAAGTACTTGAACCCCTTCCATGCAACCGCCTCTTCACAACAACCCTAGCGGTGCGACGCCAGCCTCAGAGCATTGGTCTGCCTGACTGCCTTGGTTCAACCCTGCCCCATCCTCACAGGCTGCCTGTACGTGCGCGGTGACGTGTCCAAGGTGGTGGCAGTGCTGCGTGCCCTGGCCTCCCCCGGGCATATGGCAGCAGACGCGCCGCCCGCGACTGCCTGGCTGGCTCGCATAGTGGAGTGTACTGAGCCCGTGACCGCAGCGGCAGCAGGTGGCTTGCGGGAGTGAGGCTGAGCACGGCAGAGCATCAAGCTTCTGAACAGAACATCACGGGCAGGCAGCAGCGTCTCATTTTGATGCAAATGCACAGCACCAGAGTTGGCTGATGTGCCAACTTGCTGAGCATCTGCTGCACAGGTCGTTATCGTAGGCTTCTACCGTTGGCGTTGACCTGACATCTTGCACAGTCCTTGTAACAACGTCGGCTTTGCCAGCTGTGCTGGGCACCCTGCTTCCCACCTCATGTCTCCCACCTACCTGACTGCCACACCTGTGAGCACCCACCACCCGCCTCGCCTGTAACAGTTCAGCTGTGAGCTGTACCAGCAGCTATCTTACATTGGCAGCCGCTGCTGCCTGCCGGGCTTGCGCATGGCCGCCCGTAGGAGCGGGCACAGCAGCACGCCCGCCGCCAGGCCCGGCGGCAGCGCCAGCAGCGCCAGCAGGCGTGAATCCCACCACCGCACAGCAGGCACATGGTACAGGGCACACAGGCAGGTCCGCTCCGGCACTGCCAGCACCGTTTTGTTTGTGAACATCACGTGCCATGCATACTCCAGGGCCCGCGCCGCCTGTTTGGAGTTCAAGCTTGTGTCCAGAATCCATTGCCGTGCACCTTCATAGAACTTCTTGGATCGTCGCTGGATGGCGGTGCGGCTCACGACGAATTCGGCGCAGCAGGGGGCAGCCACCAGGGCGGGCAACGGGCCCAGGTGCCGCCCGAAGTACTCTGACCAGGCCTGCATGCGGGCAGCGGCGGGGGTGTATTTGAGTCTGTATGCAGAGGCAAGCACAGATGAGGAGGGAGGGAAAGGAGGATGAGCCGACGAAGGGAGGGGTAAGCAGGAGCACGGGCAGCGGGCAGTTGGTGGGGTGGGGCCACGCAGCAAGGCAGGCAAGGCAGCAGGCACAGAAAGATATCCGTGGAAAATCAAAGAACGCCCATTGCCCACCGCACATTTGCAGCATGCGGAGCACAATTAGCTCGTCAATCAGCCCAACAGCAGCGGCAGCAGCAGCGGCGCCAGCGGCACAACCAGGTCATGGCCCCCCTATCAGCTGCGTGCTCACCTGCGCCAGGTAGCGTGCACCCGGCTGGTCCCGCTGCACGTTGGCGCTGACGTTGTTGGGGCGCAGCCTGAAATTGTACTCTCCCCTCGGCTGCAGGCAAGGCAGACAGGCAGGAAGGGAGGTGGGTGGCAGGCAGTGCAGAGTGGATGTGGAGGCGGGCAAATCACGGCAGCCAGGCAGCCAGGCGCCACAGGCGGGTTGGAAGGACGGCGATGCATCAATGCTCTGCCTGAGCAAGTGACAGACCGCTGCAGACTCGGCAGGGCACTGCAGACCATACCCCAGGCAGCGGCACCAGCAGTGGCACAGCTGCTGTGCCGTGAGCTAGCAAGCAGCAAGGGGCTCACTTTTCTGCACTGGGTGCCGAGGTAGCCGCCCAGCAGGGAGGCGGGCGGGCGCTCCAGCAGCTGGCTCAGCACCCAAGAGTTGGGGACCCTGCGTGGCCAGAGGGCGGATGCAAGCGAACAAACGAGGGGGGTGAGAGGGGTGCGAGGGTGCCGGGAATGGCATGCTGCAAGCACACGCACACACAAAGGGCACAACAATGTCGGCAAGTGGCACCCTCCTAAGCACAGGCCATACCAGCCCGCCTGTGCCACCCCACCCGCTCACGCTCACCTGCTGTGCCAGCTGCTGTCGTGGCCATGCAGGAATGCCATGGCATCAGGCAGGCTGTCCCACTCGTCAATGATGCCAGACAGAAACGCCATCGCCTCTGCGCCCTTCTCCCCCAGAGCGGGGCGCGCATCCAAGCTGGCGCCGCCACGCTCCTCCCCCTCCGCTGATGCCGCCGCCTTTTTGCCCTTCTTCCCCTTCTTGCCGCCACGGATGGCCACGGGCCCCGGGTCAATGGCGCTGATGGCGCCGCTGCCATCATCCCCGCCTGGGCGAAGCTGATAGATATGCACTGCCGCTGCAGCAGCTGACGTGCTGCGCGCTGCGCCCACAGTGGCGCCCACCCACGTCACGTCCTCGTCCTCCCATTGGGACACCACCACGCCTATGCTGGCGTTGCGTGGCAGCCGCCCCGCACGGTTGGCGCCCTCCAGGTCCTCGCTGCGGCAGCCTGCTGAGCTGGCGCCGGGGCCGGCGCTGAAAGAGGAGGCGAGGAGGAAGAGGAGCGCGCAGACGAGGAGGGCGGTGGCTGCGGCGGCCAGGCCGCCGCGGCCCCGCCCCGCCCCCGCAGGCCGAGCTCTTGTGGTCTGCAGTGTGGGGATTGACCGGGTTCTGCTTGGGATGCGCTGCCCTGGGGCGGCCATCATGCCGGCAGCTGCCTGCAGCAGCGGCGGCGCCGCACGGAGGCGGGAGGTTGAGGCGGCGGTGGCGGCAGCAGCAAAGCACGCGGCGCGCGAATGTACCGGAACCATATTTTGGCTTGCAGGCTTTCTCGGGCTTTGTAAATGCCGGCAACAGCCCCACTCGTCTCGGCACGATCCACTCAGCCCTCACCTGAAGGAGCCCATCTGCACTAGAAACGGCCTAGATTCAAGCTACACGAGCAGGCTGCAAGCTGGCATGATCGGGCCTGGGCTGCATCTCCAATACGCCTATGGCCGTGGCGGCGGCGGCGGCGGCGTGACGTGCCCAGCGCGCACTCGAGGCGCTTACACATACTCGCTTACCTGTGACGTTTCCCGTCCTGCCTCGTCACCCAAACGTGTTGGCTGAAAGGATTCAACCATTCATGGCTAACTTGCGTTCAACACTCAGTAGGAATTGTAGGCCAGCAAATGTGTCGGCAGGTGAACATGGCGCGCGGCAGCAAACGCAAGGTTCATACCCCTTGAAACCTTAGAGGCTAGATGCTGTGAAGAGTAGTGGTGAAAACATCCCAAACATTTCAAATCACGGTTGCGGCTGCTATCCCACCACGCCACGACGCTATGAGGCGCCCCCCGCCGACGTCGGCGGTGCCGCCAGCCTGGCCGGCGCCACCTGGGTGGCCCACCACGAGGAAGGACTCTCTGCCCCATCGCGCCCTGCCATCGATACTGTTTGATCGCTTCAGGCGTTCTGAAAGTCGCAGATCGCTGTATTTCACAGTTTTTTCATGCGCGCCTTGGCAGCACGCCTCTGCACTGCACGAGCTGCGGCGCTGCCTCTGCGTTGCCATCGGAGCCTCCGAGCCGCTCGCCGCACCAGCACAGTCGCAGCAATGGCCTCCGCCACGGTGGGTGTCGTCTCTGGGGTTCTTGCCCCGCTCCCAGGCCGCCCCACCGCTGCCAGCCGCCCCCGGGAGGCCAAGATCCGCCCTTGTTGCCACCGATGGGCGAGGTGGTGGCGCGGAGGGGCCTGGCCCCACCAGGCCTGCCCGCCTCCCGGCCTGTGAGACTGCTACCACTGCCGCTGGGCGCTGCACCTGGCTGTGAGGCGTGTCGATCATCCCCCCTGCACTTCGGAATCCCTGCAGGCGCTGCCTGGACCTGCCGAGGTCAACACTTTTATTGAGGAGCTGAACGCGGCATATGAGAAGGTGCCTCTGGGCTGGAATGGGAGGGAGCGGGCGGTTGGTGGGCAGGCGCCGGGCGTAGACGTGCATTGGCCGCCCCGTCGCGGCACCCATTCCCGTGTCTCACCTCGCCCTGTCCCTGTCACGCCTTTGGATTACTGCCTACCAAATATTTAGTCAGCGTTCCGCTTCGCAGGGGCCCGCCTACCTGCCTCACACACGGGCCCTCCCCCTGCAACAGTGCCCGCAGCCACCCACTCCTCCCCCTGCAACAGTGCCCGCATTCACCCACTCACCAACACAGGTGCTCTTGCTCCCCCCCGCCCTCTCACCCCCACCCTGCAACAGGCCCACGTGGAGTATGAGAAGAACTTTTGGTCCACCAAGATGGCGCTGGACGGCGCCTCCGCCGCCGAGCTGTCGCGCACCAAAACCGCGTACGACTCGTTCCTGGCGGACGCCGCCCAGCTGGCGGCGGTGCGCCAGGCGCTGCAGAAGGAGGGGCTGAGCGAGGAGCAGCGGCACGTGCTGGGCATCATGGAAAAGACGTTCAAGGTGGGGCGGCGGGGCGGGGGGAAGCGGCATTGCAGCTCAAGGGTGGGATGAAACTTGACAGGCAGAGCAGTTCAATGCGGGGCGGGGAGTGGCAGGCAGCGCAGTTCCCTGCCAAGGTCAACGCTGGGGCAAGAGCAACAAGGGTGGGGTGGAAGGGTGCACAAGGGTGCACAAGGGTGCACAAGGGTGGGCACAGTAGCTCAAAGTGGGGCGGGGAGTGGCACGCGCACTTCCATCACACGTTTCGAACCATGCCATCTTTGAATCAACGTCATCCTCCCTGTGGATCTGTCTGGCGCAGACTTATATTGCTGAGGACCCGCGGGTGGCCGAGGGCAAGGAGCGTGTCAACACACTGGAGGCTGAGCTGGCGCAGAGCCGCAACAGCATGGCGCTGGGCTACACAGACCTGCAAGTGCGGGGGTGCAGGGTGCAGGGCGGGTGGGCGGTGGTGGAGTGGCGCAAACATTTTGCTTGCAGCGCCGAGAGTGGGAGTCGAGCCTGCGGTTGCGGAGCAGCGCTGCGTGCAGGAGAGGACACGGCGGGCATGTGCTTAGAGGCAGCAGACGGCAACAGCCTACCTCCCCCTCCCCGCCCCCTGGCCCGTGTGCCGATCCGCACACCGCTCCACTGTTAGTCATGCCGCCACCCCTGCCACCACCGTGGCTCCAACCACCACAACAACCCTGCAGGGCACCTTCCACAAGGCCAGCAGCGTGCAGCTGCGCAACAAGATGCGCACAGAGGACGACGAGGCGGTGAGGAAGGCGTGCTACGAGGGGCTGCGCTCCATCGGCCCCGCGGTGGCAGGTGGGTGGGCGGGACAAGGTGGGGGCAGTGGCGACGGTGCAGGGAGGGATGGTGTTGACGGGACGACGTTGATGGCTGGATGGATGGCTGGACGGCAGGCAAGGTGCCGGGAGGGAGCAAGCCGCGGCCGCCTGCCGGTCCCTTGCCAGCATGATTGCCCCAACGGCTGGCTCCCTTTCTCTCTTGCTGGCTGCCCTGCCCTGCCTCGCATTGTGCGCCCACCGTCCCTGCTGTGTGGGACAATGCCGGCCCCCCCTGCAGAGAAGTTTGCCGAGATTGTGAAGGTGCGGCAGTCGCTGGCCAAGACCGCTGGGTACCAGAACTTTTACGCGATGAAGGTGGAGCAGGCGGAGGGGATCACCATGGAGGTATGAGGAGCAGGGGTGTGGGTCGGGGGGGGGAGTGTGTGTGTGTGTGGGGGGGGGGGGGGGGGGGGGGGGGGGGGGGGGGGGGGGGGGGGGGGGGGGGGGGGGGGGAAGG
>JAPTJF010000612.1:0-29160 GCA_029339195.1 Micractinium sp. NFX-FRZ
GGGGGGGGGGGGGGGGGGGGGGGGGGGGGGGGGGGGGGGGGGGGGGGGGGGGGGGGGGGGGGGGGGGGGGGGGCAGGCTTGACATTGCATGGCTGGAGGACAAGTACTACCAGTGCGCGGGAGGGAGGGGTGGCGGCGGGATGGGCAGGCGGCAGGGAGTGCATGCCAAGATGTTTTATGCTTTCTGTTTTTTTGCCCACTCCTTCTTCTTGCCCACTCCTTCTTCCACTATCTCTTGCGCAATGCTGCAAGTCAAGAGGTTGTCCACTCCTTCACAACACTCACTGCCCCGCTCCTCCCTGTGCCGCAGGCACATTGAGGGGAGTCACACCCTGTCACAACACTCAGTGCCCCTCCCCCCCCTGTCCCGCAGGCACATTGAGTACCTGGACATCCAGTACTTCCCAGTCACCCTGCAGGACTACGCCAACACGACGTGAGGGGGGCGTTGCTTGGTCTGCGGCGTGGTGGTCTGTCTGCTGCTCGACTGCATGCTGGGCACGCTGGGCGGGCCTGCCTGGGCCTCCACATGCAGCAAGCCCTGGATAGTTGCGGACGCAACCGCCGGCGGCTGGCTTTGTGGCGGCAGCTGGGCCTTGGAACGCCCCCTGCAGCCTATCTTACTTACCCTTGGAACGCCCCCTTGCACACCCTCCCCCCGCCCCCGCAGCGACCGCCCCGGCTGCGAAAACGTCAAGGGAGGCAGCCGGCCGCAGGACGCCCACTACGACCTGATTGGAGCGCTGGTGCACTGCAACCTGAACCTGGCCCCCTCCGGCATGCAGCGGCTGGTCAATGTTGTGGACCACGCGGTGCGGCGCTGGGCAGCACGCAGCGGGCGGTACGAGGTGCTGCAGTCGCTGATGAGCCAGCAGGCAGAGCAGGCGCAGCAGCAGCAGCAGCAGGAGGGCGACGGCGGGGATGCTGGCGGCAGTGGCACCAGCAGCGGCGGCAGCGACAGCAGCGGCGGGGAAGGCAGCGGGGGCAGCTTCGTCGGCAGCAGGAAAAGGGGTGTGGGGAGGCGCGGCAGTGGGGAGCAGGAGGAGGGCGGTAGGGAGGAGGCGCGGTGAGGCTGCTGGCTGAAGCTGCCTGTGTGCACGGCATGCCTGCACTTTTTTCCTGTTCTATTTTCTTGTATTCCCTGCCTGACCCTCTGCTCAACGTACTGGCTTGTAAATTTTCAAACAACCTCTCTCCACTTGCATTGACGTCAACTAAGAGAAGCTATCTTCAAGCATGGGTGTGTGCAGCTGTGCGCTGCCCACCGGCGAATTCCTAACCTCTAACACGAAATGCAAGCAAAGAAAGCGTGGCCAATTGGCCAGAGGGGAGAGCAGGGGGAGCGGGCGGAGGAGATATCTTATTGGCATGGCAAGGGCAAGCGAGGGTGCATTGCTGGCTGAGGCTCCGGAGGATTGGCCAGGCGGGCTTAAGTGACGGCTGGAATGGTTAGGGGTGACGGAAGAGGGAGGGCCGGGGGGGGCGGTACTTGGGGGTTAGAAGCTGGTAGCGGTTGAAGGGGCGAGGTCTCAGCCAGGTGGTGCCTGGGCTACGTGTAAAAGAAGACGTTGGTAGAGGGATTGGGAGGGGCCATGATGGGCGCATGCACACATGATGGCAGCGTGCATGTCAGCAGGCAGGCACCCCACCCGTCACGGCGCAATTTGCACGCCGAATCTGTGCTGGAAGCCCGCCGGGATCGTCTTGGTGCTCCGATTGACCAGGCTGCAACGAGGAGGGCAGGCGCAGGTGCGGGGGAGGGTCGGCGCAGGCAGGCACGCGCCTGTTTGGAGGCGGCGGTCATTCACGAGCCTGTCTGTGGCTTGCCGGCAATACTATGCAAGGGGGGTTGCGGGCACCACACACTGCCAGCAAGCTACTGTGCACTCACTCGATGGCGATCTGGTATGGGCTGCCTGGGGCCGGAGCCCGGCGCAGGGACTCGCACACGAGGCCTGGGTTCCAGGACCGGAAGGGGATGCATGCCATCTGCAGCCAGCGGGGCAGTTGCAAATGACGCTGACTGATTCAGTGTGGAGTTCCAGATGGTTGGGATGGGTTGGGTTGGGTTGGGTTGGGTTGGAAGCAATGCTACGCGAGTCAGTGTGGAGTGCCACATGCACATGCATGGGGAGTGCACACGGCACCTGCAGCAGGGGGAGGGCAGGGCGGTGGCGAGGAGGCAGCAAGGCTGGCAGCAGCGGCAGCAGCAGCAGCGTGCGTGGCCTGTCTGCCCGCCACGCCAGACGCACGGCACGACTGAGGACGTTTCTGCTAACGGGAACCTTGTAACTGAACTTTCAGGTGCAGGGACGACGGAGGCACCTAGCACAATCATTCGTCTCCGATTATGAGCCGACCCCCTCTCCCCCGGGTGCACGCTAGCTCGCCCTCGGACACAAACCAGCGGAGCCATGCTTTCGCACCCCTTCTGAGCCGGCCACCCGCCCCTCAGGCTTGCCTGCTCGTCGGAGGTCACACCCTGAGCGAAGGGAGTGAAGAGGTAGAAGGTGCGGCGCGCCATGGGGGGCCAGTTGACGCCAACTTGCACTGCCACGTACATGCCCTGCATGCATGGCACAGTGGTGGAGTGGTGGAGTGGTGGAGTGGGTGAGCGTGTCAGTGCGTTAGTGCTGGGGACAAAGAGTCAAACGAGTGATGTATCATACAGAAGACTGCAATCTTATCTGCAGGCGAGGTGGTGGTTAGCTGTGTGGTGCAGTGGTGTGTGTGCAGACATTGGCGCAGGCAGGCGTCAGCCAGGGGCAGCGGGGTACCCAGGGGAGACGGGGAGGCACCACACCTCGCCACCCAGCGCCCAGGTGCCCAAACAACTCGGGGCCCCTCTCCCAAGCACGGCGCGACAGAAAGACGCAGGGCAGGCAATCAGCCAGCGAGCAGGGGGGGGTGGGGGGGGGTGGGCACCACACCTGTGAGGCCTGCCCTGGGCACCCTGGGTGGGCGCCAGCCCCTCCAGCACAATGCAGATGCGTCCCTCTGCAGAGCGGCACACCGCCCCCCAAGCCTTGCAACTTGCCTGCTCGACGAGGGGCTTGCCGGCGTTGAAGTTGCGCAGCAGGTTCTCTCTGGCGTTCAGACGCCAGTAGCCGGCGGCTGCAAGCCACGCACGTATGGGGCGGGGCAATGAAAGGGCGGCCAGGGGCGGTCAGAGGGACAGGTCGACGGACCAACAGGGTGGCGACAGTGTCACAACGCAATGGCAGCAGCTGTCCAGGCACGCACCTGATGCCACCGTGCCCGTGCTGATGACGTTGTTGCCGCTGTCCGGGCTTAGGGTGATAATGTCCCCTGGCCAGTGACCTATGCTGGTGGCGATGTGGAAGAAAGAGTCCCTGCATGGGGGGAGGAGGGAGCGGGGGCGGCAGGGCAGGGTCAGGCAACTGGAATGAGGCTGCAGTACCTGTCCCCATCCACACACGAGGCCCTGGCCACGGCGCCGCCATGCCATGTGCGGGCAGGGCAGTACGGCCCCATGCCGCCCAGACCAGCCCCACACCGTGCCGCTGCCTGCCTCCCGGGTCCCCTAGCCGCCTCTGCTGCAAGCGCGTGGCCACCCACAGCCCCCCAAACCGCTGCCCGGCAGCTGCCCACCTGAACCGGCCCGTCAGGAACTGCCCCGGCATCTCGAAGCCCCCGTTCCAGCACTCTGAGCGGTAGATGAAGTTGGTGACGGGTGCGGGGGTGGTGGTTGTCACGGCCACGTATTTCGACAGCTGCTTGAACTGGGCTGGGTCGTTGGCCTGCAGAGAGGAAGGAGGGTGGTGGGCGGGTGCAGTGCAGTGCAGTTTAGAGCCAGCTTGGATCGCTTGTGAGGACAAGTCTGAAGGAGGTGTGGGAGGCTAATGAACTGGGAGCGGCGCCCTGTCACTGGGAGCAGGCAGGGTCATTGGGCCGGCCACCAAACAGGTTTCGGCGCCAACATAGATAGATCACACAGCAAAGTATCATCTTTCCGGCAGACATGCGCAGGGTCCCCGTTGCAGAGACGGAGCTGGGCAGGGGAGCATATTAGATTGATTTGACCCGTATGTAACTGCCATATGTTACAGCCTGCTGTAACTGCTGTTCTCTGCAGCTGCGGAGGGAGGTCCCCTCCCGCCTGCAGTACTGGCAGCCGTACTGCAGCGAGGCGGCGGCACTAGGCCGCCCCTCGGGCCGTAGCCCGCACTCTGTGCGGTCTCCGGATCTTGTCTCTCTGCTTTCTTGTCTCCTTGTTTCCCGCCCTCCCACCCTGCAGCGCGGCGCGCTGTTTGCGGTGCAGCGGCGGCACGGCGGCACAGCCGCCGGCGGCGCGGCGCAGACCGCGGCTGCCCCGAACTCGACTCATTTGCTTGCTCATTCTTCTGTTGCGTGCGTGCATGCACCTTTCTGTTTGATCTGCACCTGCCCATGTATGTAACATGGGGCAGGTGGCTCTGTTTCCGGACCACCGCCCCCTACCGACAGTAGCAGCAGCAGAGAACTAAGCAGGTGGACGGTGCCAGAAACAGTGGATACTGCACTGCTGCTGTGGTCCCCACCCGCCACGTGTCCACTCATCAATGCACCAGCCACCATGCATCATTGCAGCAGTGCCCCCATAGCCACGGCAGCACAAGCAGCACCAGCAGCACAGACCGTTCAGCGCCAGCAGTACAGCAGTACCAGCAGGGCAGCAGCGCAGCGCAGCGCCAGCCTTGCTAGCCCACCCCTTGCCTGCAGGATGACGGCTGTGTTCTTAAGGGTGGGCACGCCACCCTGGAAGAGCACGCCGGCGGTGGCGACGTTTGGTGCCGACGTGCCGCCTGGCACACACGGGGTAGGGTGGGCATGGGCAGGGACAGGCGTGGGGTGTGGTGTGAGCGAAGCACAGGCCAGCACAGCACAGCACGATCACAGCATCGAGCACCCCTGGTCCTCCAAACTCCTCTGCCTGCCCCCCTCCGAACGGCACGCAGCATTCACAGCTCAACACCGTCTCTGCCATGCTGCCACCAGTTCAGTGCCCAGCGCCAGCTGCAGCCAGCTCAGCGCCCATGCCAGCTCAGCGCCCATCCAGCTCACCCATGACCTCAAAGTTGATGCGCACAGTGATGTCCTCGTACAGGGAGCCCGAGGGGTCGGCGGCGTTGAAGACAACCGAGTTCTGGTTGTCCTGCACGCAGGGCAGAGGGCACAACAAACAAGGTGATGCACAATGCACCAACATTTCGTTCATCAATGCAACACAACCAAATGCTGCGCGGGCGGCAGTCAAGCGGGCACTGTCTGCCCCCGTGAGCGGGGGGAGGCACACACGCCTCTCACCTGGCTGACAGAGATGTGGGAGAAGGTGACGTTGCGCAGCGCGCCGGCGCCGCCACGGGCCGTCAGCACCACCCCCTGCCGGTTCTTCCCCATGATCCCAATCTCGATGTCGGCATTCTGCACCCCCGGCTGCAGCACAAGAGAAAAGAGAAGGATGTGAGCGTGCAAGTTAACACAAAGGGGGCAGCGGAGCTCTGACGAGGAACCATGGGTGAGAGGGCACGTCGGCGGTGTGCACCCTGGGGGTTGCAAGTGTTGACAAGCTGCGCACAGGGTTTTCGGGTGCAGTTGTTGGCTGGCTGGATGCTGGGTGGGAGGCGGGCTGCCTGTCACGCCTGCCTGCTCATTCACTGGCACTCGCAGCAACAAGCTGGCGCCCCATTGCAAGCAGAGGCATGCTTGCAGTGCACCACCACTCACCAGCACGCGCATGCCAAACTCCCGGAAGCCGTAGATGAGGGTGAAGGTGAGGGGGTGGGCGTAGCTGCCCGGCAGCAGGGTCAGCCCTTGGCCTGCAGCACACCACCTCAGCGTGCCTTGTTTGCATTTGCTCTTCCTCGGCATCAACAGCACACGCAATATGGGGGGCTTGTGGGACGGACTTGCTCCCTTTGAAGCAAGCAAACTGTGGCTCACCAGCTCACACACAAGGCGCCCCCGGATTCAGCAAGTGACTTGGTGCGGTGTGCAACCCATCAGGATGTGCCCAAGCAGCGCCCTTGCCGTGAGCTGCCGCCGACCACAGCGGGCGCAGCGTGCACGGCACCACACCTCCTGTCATGCTCCCATCCTTGAAGGCATTCACTCCTGGCCTCTCTCGCCCAGATGCCTCCCATCCTGCCCCCATACCACCCCAGGCCGCCCGCACGCCTCATCTCTCACCCGTGCCTCCCATGCTTTGAAGGTGCGCCTTTGCCGTGCTGAAGAAGCGGATGCGCGGGTGCAACTCCACGCTTCCCTCGGTAAAGAACACAGTCTGGGTGTGCAGCAGCGTGCACCAGGTGCGGGGGCAGCTGTCGATGGCGGCCTGCAGCGACCAGGAGGCTGCGGGCGGGCAGGCGGGAGGGAGGGCGGGGTGGAGGTCGGTGGGATGGGATGGGGAGGTGGCACTGGGGGATGGCACAGAGTGGTGGTGGTGGTGGTGGGCTGGAGGATGGGCCATCGAGTCCACTCAAGCTGAGCCAATTCAGCTAGAGGATGGGCGGGAGAGCGGGAAGGCAGGGGGGCACTCAGCACTACTGCCAGGGAACAGCCATGACATCACACACACACACACACACACACACACACACACACTCACCGCTCCGTGCGTCGCTCTTCCACCAGTCGGGGTACACCTCAATCCCCTCCCCGTTGAACTCCACCCGGCCTGCAGGGGGTGCGCGCATTCATCAGTTGAGGCAGGGCAGGGGTCGGGCAAGCTCCTCGCGTTGTCGCACATGCCCTTGCCGGCCCTCGGCTGAGGGCACGCTCGGCGCTGGCTCAAGGCCCATGCACAAAGCCTCCAACAGGTAAAATGGTGCAAGGTGCCTGCTGGGCTTTGAGCCTGGCTGGCAGGCAGGACCGGCCATCAGGGCGCAAAACAAATGCCAGCACGGCAGGACAACAAGCGTGGACGGACAGCCCGGCTGGCGGCGCACCGTCTCCAATGAACATTGCGTCGTTGCGTGTGGGCGCCCGCTTGGGCTGAGTGGTGAGGGTGAGCACCACATCGGGGTCGAGCAGGAAGCGGGTGAAGGCGCCTGCACAGCACAGCATGGCACAGCATTACGCACAGCGGGACAAAGCAGGGAAAGGCGCCCAACAATCCAGCGGCAGTAACAGGGTGAGGGCACCTACGCAGCACGGCACACCACAGGGTGACACAGATTGGAAGCGTGTGGCGCCGCGCAGCAGCGGCGGCAGCAGCAGCAGCAGCAGCAGCGGTATCCTGCGCAACAGCCACCTCAGGCGCCCGCCCACCCGCCCACCCACGCACCCATGACCACGGTTTTGGTGAGCGTGATGCTGGAGGAGATGCGGTACGTGCCCACGGGGAAGTACAGGATGGTGGTACCGCCAGCTGCATTCGCCGCAAGCAGCGCTGCCGAGTCATCAGTGAAACCATCCCCCCGGGCTCCCCACTGCCGCATGACGTTGCCTGGCATGACGCAGCCGCGGTGCAGCTGTCGGAGGGAGGCGGCCATCAGAGGGGGATCCATTCGGGGGAAGTTGAGGTCCAGCGGTGGGACGGGGGAGATGGGGGAGGTGGGGCGAGGCGGGACGGGGTCGGTGTCAAGCGCCAGTGTGGGTCCCGACGGATCCACTGGGGTTGGCGAGGGAGAGGGGCTGGGGGAGGGCGAGGGCTGGGCGGGAGAAGGGGGCGGCGGCGACGGGGACAGCGGGGGCAGCGGGGGCGGCGGGGGCGGCGGGGAGCGCGGGGGCGGGCTGGGGGAGGGCGGCGGGGGCGAGGCCGAGGGCTCAGTGGGCTGATCCCCCTGCACCTCACACCTGCAGGCGGGGGAAGCAGGGAGGGAGGTGGGGGCAGCCAGAGGGCGGTGTCAGGGTGCTGGCAGCCAGTGGCGAGTGTCAATGGTAGACATGGGCCATCCTGGCCAGAGTCCAGGACCCGCACGGTGCCGCAGCACACACAGCACGGCGCCCATTGCCTGCCACTGGATCCGCCTGTCTGCCCACCTGCCCCGCTGTCGTCGCCTTAGTTCGCCTGCCTGCCACTGCCTGCCCCTGTCACTGCCTGGCCGAATGCCAATGCCACTTCCAGCCAGCGCCTGTCACTTTCACTGGCTGCCACTGCCAGTGCCAGCTGCCCACTGCTGCCCCACCTGTAGGTGAAAGTGAGCGACTTGGTTGCCTCAGGGCAGGGGTCCCCAAACACGTCGCTTGAGGCCAGCACGGCGCATCTGCGCTCCCCCAGGCAGGCAGCAGCCACGATGCTGCAGGGGCGGAGGACAGGGGCGGGTGTGGGGGCATGCGGCGGTGACGCTGTGAGCCATTGGGAAACGCTAGCTGTCGCCAGCTGGCGGCTGGCGGCACTACATGCTGGCTGATGCGCTGGGTGCAGCTGCCCCCCGTGCCACGCCATTCTCCTTTTAAAACGCCACCAGCTGCTTTTCATGGCAGCAGCAGCAGCACATGCTCCTGCAATGAGGTGTGCATGCGGCTGCGGCAGCTGCGCCTCCCACCTGTGAGAATGAATGGAATAGCCGAGCACAGCAACGAGGGCTCACCAAACTGTGCTATCCAGGCACCTCCCGCCTGGCCGCAAAGTAACATCCCGTCATCCAGCACAATGTTGTGTCCCATCCAACACCCAGCACCCCAGCCAGCACACCCAAACGCCTCACCTGTAAGAGATGGTGGAGTTGCAGCCCGCCCAGTAGGTGGCCTGCCCATAGATGGGGGCAATGATGGCGGTGATGAGCGCCCCGGGATACACACACGTCGGGCGGGCCATGCGGTTTTCCGCCACCCGCAGGGTTGTGTCCATTTGTTGGAAGGAGGGCGGCTGGACGGAGGTCCCGGGAACAAGCTGGTCGAAATGCCCGCTGAGCTGGTCAACGATGGCCTGCAGGTGGGGCGGCCGGGGGCACAACACAAGCAGGGAGGTGACGATTCGACGTGCTGGACTGGTCAGCGATGGCCTGCAGGTGGGGCGGCCGGGGCGGGAGGGGTGCACAAGCAGGGAGGTGTGACGATTTGACGCGCTGCTGATGGAATGAGGGGGGTTCAAGGGAGGACCCAAGCAGCAGGCGGGCAAAGGGAGCGCAATGCGGTCGAGGATTGACAGCAGGAGGGAGGCGGGTAGAGGGCAGGCATGGAAAGCAGTAGGGAGGGTGCAGGCATCCTGCGTGAGAGTCATTTATGTGCAAGCAGGGGCGGATCGCCCATCCACAGGCCACAGAAACGATTGTGGGTGTGTGGGTGGCGGCAGGCAGGGTATGGGGCAGCAGGTTGCCTTTCTTTCATGATGTCTTGCAATGCCAGGCCGGCACGGAGGCGAGGCAGGCAGGAGGGCGGTGTGGGCGGGAAGCCTGGTGCCGCACGGTGCAGGGGTGGGGGCGGGTGCTGCTCACAAAGCCTGCCAGGCAGGGAGCCGCAACTGTCATGGGTAGGGGTGGGGCGGGTCACTGCATTGAGTGGTGTGGTAGCACCCAAGATCGGCCCCCCACTTGCCTGTGAGGTGGCCTGCTGCTGCTCCTCCACGCTTGTGACGGGCACTCGCAAGTCATCTTCGCTGCCGGGGGGCGGCGGGGGCGGCAGCACCCAGAACTGCTCCGAGTCGCCCAGCGAGGCATCCTTGTCGTTCAGAAGCATGCTGAGCAGCGTGACGGTGCCAGGGTGGGACGCTTCGTCTGCGCCGCTGAGCAGGCGGCGGGGGCGCGCGCGGGTTGCGGCGCGGGCGGCGGGGTGCTGCCACGCATGGGTAGCGCCGTGGGTGACGTCGCCGCCCAGGCCGCCTGCTGCTGCCCCGCTGGATGCCAGGTGCCGCATGTATTCCACACGGTGCACGCTGAGGCTCGGCAGGCTGGCCAGAGGCTCGAGGGTGGCTGCTAGCTGGGCCGCTGCCGTTGCGGCAGCATGCGCCTGGGCGGCCAAGATGGTGCCGGCCACAACCAGCAGCGCTGCCCGCCACGCCCCGCGCAATGACTTTTGCTTGATCGCCCGCATGATGTTTAACTGCAATGCAGTCAAACAAGAGTGCCCGGTAGGCGGCGGGGCCCGGCTCGCAACCACCCGCCCACCCGAAGGAGACCGACGGTGGGCTACGGATGGCGGCGTGTAACTGCCCTTGTTGAGCTTCCAAGTATTGATCGCAGTGTCTTACCTGCTCACTTGTTCGGCAGTGTGCAGTTCAGCCGCGGCAGATGCCCAACGGCATGTCTCCTTGTGCTTTGGCGGCTTGGCTGCTGAGGGCGCAACAGTAAAAATGATCTGCCTTCGACCGAACAGCAACTGCAGCTGCCGCCCGCAGAGGTTCTTGTGCGGGAGTGCACATGCCAGGCTGGCGGGCGGCAGGCGGCGGCGCCAGCGCCAGCGCCGGCTCGTAGGTGGTTGTGGGGGTGGAAGGTGGTGGATGGAAGGTAATGGGTGTATGTGAATGTTCGCTAAGAGTGCCGCAGTCTGGCCTCAGTGTGCCGCCGCCTGCCTGCTGGGAGGGGGGGGTGGGGGGGCCGGGTGGCTGGCACGTTGCCAGGAGTTGGGCTGGCGGTTGCTGTGCGGTGGCCCTGGGTGCGATGTGTGAGGTTATTAAACTTGGTCTGAGCACGGTTGTTCACTTCACAACGATGTGATTACTACGAAACACGTCATTAGATGCGCCTGACATCAGGCAACAGGTGGCTAGGCTAGCATGGAGAGTGAGCAGGCAGGCAGGAGTTGGCGGAGGCAGGAGCAGGTGCACCGGGATATCGGTTTGTCCTAAGTTGAATCTTCTTTCAGGGAATGTGAGAAGCTGTAAGGACTAGACTAGAATAGACTAGGTGGACGAGCTGCCCCACCGGGGATGGCGGAGCTACAGCCACCCAGCTGCGAGTCACGACTTTGAAAGATTGCATGGCAGGACAGGGCAGCATGCGCCGCGCGTCACAGTTAGCGTGGCTCGGTTAGCAAGGGAGGAGTAATCGGTTAGGGTAGGAGAGGGGTGGGGGGGGTGAGGGGTTGTAGGAAACAAGCCAAGCGACAGGGGGTCAGAGGCCCAGTATCGGGCCGCGAGCACAGCAAGGTGAGAGTGAGAGATAATGTAAAACCGATAGTGAAGTGAGAGGTGACACGTTGAAGAGCTAGTGGAATGAGACACAGTGTGACAGGTTATATCACTGGTGAAGTGGGAGACAGGGAGAGATATTGCAGAGCTGGTGACATGGGAGCACCGGCGAGGACAGAGGAAAGCGGGGGGATATTAGCAACGACTCTTGGCGAGGGAGTGTGGGAAGGAGTTGTAGCGAGGATTCTGGATGGCAGGTTGCACGTGCCATGTGGAGCAACGTGTGCAGATCACGATTCAGTTGATGAGCAAGCGCCTTACGCGCGTGATGGAGGGGCCGAGGGTGCACGTCGTGGCCGGCGCCTTGCGGCGCCAATACACACACAGAGAGCAGGGTGCGCAGGGTGGCGACGTGCGGCAGGCTGCCCATGTTTGGTGGAGGAGAACCGGCGACGCGTCTGCCCGCCAGGCTGGCTAGGTGGGCCCCAGCTGCACCCCAAAGATGTGGACGAAGCCAGCAGTGATGTTCCTGCGGCTTCGGTTGGTCAGGCTGCACGCAGCAGCAGCAGGCGCAGGCAAACGAGGGAGGCAGTGCTCGCTGGCATGAAGATGGCTGGATGGATGCACGTGTGGCGCGGGCAGGCAGGTTGAGCGCGGCAGGTCGGCCAGCACAGGCACAGCTGGGGGGCCGGCGAGGCAGGCCAGCACCCCGCCGCAGGCACACACGGGCAGGGCAGCGCGTGGGGCAGGCGCACAGGCGCAAGCCAGCGTGGCTACGCCGCATCACAGCTGCCACGAGCCAGCGGGAGCGATCGGCCGGGTGGGGCGCAGGCGCACCTGACTGCTACTTGGTAGGGCTGTGCGGCTGCATTGTACCGCCGCAACGTGTTGCACACGACGCCGGGGTTGGGCGGTTGCCTGAACGGAATACAGGCCACCTGCGGGCACGAACGGATGGGCAGGCGGGAGGCGCATGGGATGCATGCATGGGCAGAGGGAGCGTCCACAGGCTGCTGCTGCTGCTAAGGCGGCGGCGGCTCACCCAGCTGGACTGCTGGGCGGCAGGTGGCAGGAGCCTCATGCACAACCACGCACGTGTGTGGCCCAACCGAACAGGGTAGCAGGAGCAGGCACAGGGCGAGGCAGCGGGCGGCCTACCCGTGTGCCAGGGTTGATGGCCACCGCAAACTGTGTGTGCAGGTACAGGGTGCGGTGCTCGCCGGGTGGCCAGTCGCTGGTCGTCCTGTAACTGACGTACATGCCCTGCAGCCGTGGGCCACAACCAAAGTTCCAAATCAGGTCGAACAAGAAGCAGCGCAAGGAAAAACAACTCAGCAATTGCGTGGGGTCAGGGCGTCCGCAATGTGAAGTGGGGAGGCAACACAGCACAGCACAGCACAGCACAGCACAGCGTGGACCTTGGATGCACGCAGAATGGTGGCAGGCCACCTGACTGCCCAGAATGCCCCCTGCCCTGCCTGAGCAGGGGCAGGCGGCGGGGCACACAGTGGCAGGCAGCCCTGGCGGCGTGCACGTCACCATGCAGCAGCCCGCCCCGCCCCACACTTCAATGTGAACTGCACACTTTGCAGGTCACCCCACTGCATCCCTCCTCCACACAAACCCCCACATACATCCCCGACACGCGCGCCTCCCCCCTCCCTCCAGGCCCACCCACCAACGAACCAGCCCGGCCTCACCTGCTCCAGGACCGGGGTCCCGCCATTGAACAAGTCCGGCCTGTTCGGCTCCGCCACCAGAGGGTAGGCCTTGGAGGCTGCACACATGGAGGCAGGTGCAGCGCACGGCGGCAGCGGCAGCGGTTGGGTCATACAGCTGGACAAGGGCAGCATGCAACGGACGCCCCAAAGTGCAGTACTCGGCTAATACTACTTTTCTCGATGGCGGATGCTGCCGGCTGTACAGGTCCCTGCAGCTGTGGCCGGGGCCCACGTGAGCTGCCCTCCCCAGGAGCCCAGCATCACCAGCCGGCCGCCAGCCACGCACCCGAGGCCAGCGACCCCATTGACAGCACGTTGCCGCTGCTGTTCACGTAGTTGAACATGCTGTAGTTGAAGTGGCCGCTGCGGGGGTGGAGGGGTGGAGGGGTGGTGGGCGGGGGAGCAAGGTTGTCTCTATCGCAGGGTGCAGGGTGTGGGGCACATGCGGGCGGCTGCGCCCAGGGCTGCCAGCAACGCGTCACTGTTGATGTCGTGCCTCCGTTCCACAACCAAGCCCCTGTAAGGGCCGCACCACAACGCGCCCACGCGCTGCCCTTGGTGCCTCCCCCAGCCACCCTGCCCACCTGTTTGTTCCAAAGAGGATGAAGGAATCCCTGCGGGTTGGGGTGGGCAGGCGGGGGAATGTGTGGGGCGCAGGGTGAGAGAGGGAGTGCGGGTCCTTGGTGGCCACTTGGTGATATGGGCAGGCAGGGGGTGCCCATGCATGCTTTGGAAGCCTGACCAACAGGCCCCCATGTGCTGGCGAGGCGGCCCCTCAGCTGCCCACATGCAGCCAAGCCGCCATGCCTGAGGTAGCAACGCGCACCTGAAGCTGCCCACCACTAGCTGCCCAGGCGGCTCAAACCCGCCCACCCAGCAGTCCAGTCGGTGCACAAAGTTGGCCACTGGGCCGGGGGTCTCAGTGGTGAGGGCGATGTACTGGGAGCGGTTCTTGAACTGGGCGGGGTCAATCGCCTGCAGGCCGGACGCGCAAGTTGGCGTCGGTTCGGTTTGGCTTTGTGGCTGGGAGGCGCGCGCTGGGAGCTTGGTTGTGACATCTGCCCTGGCCCCAAGCGCACCCCGCCCCACCCTGAACCATCCACCACAGCACGCACAGCACAGCACGTCAGCCCACCACCCCAGCTTGCCTGCACCACGTATTTGGTGTTCACCAGCTCGGGCTGCCCGCCCTTGAAGGAGAAGCCGGCAGAAGGCTGGGTCCTGCGCGTCAGGCCGCCTGCAGCAGGGCCGGGGCCAGCGGGCCACACCCGGCGTGGGGTGAGGGCACATAGACCCGGCAGGTGCCGGAAGCCACAAAGGGGCGCAGGCCATGCCTCGGCGGTGGAGTGCACAGCACATTGAAGCTCTCCCCCTGTCCCGCGCCTATCGCCTGTGCGCTCCCCACGGATGCAATCGTGGGGGCCCCCGCAGCGCTCGCCAAGCACACCAAAGGGGCGCTGCCATGCACACTCCAGTGTGCTCAATACTCTGTGCATTGACTTCACCACTGTGCCCATCGTGATCGTCAGAGCTCGCGCATGGAACATCCTGACACACACGATCGCACAGCCAGTTGCTGTTGCGCTGCCAACTGGGGAAATCAAGAACCCTGACACAGCGCACCGTGCACATCAAAGTTGACTCGCAGGGTGACGTCCTCAAACAGCGAGCCCACATGGTCGCCAGCATACAGCACCACCCCATACTGGTTGTCCTGCAGACCAGGCGGTGCAGGGGCGGCACAAGGGCGACATGAGAGCGGGCTGAGGCAGCGGCAGAGGGGAGCGCCGCAACAACCACGCCATGCTGGTTGTCCTGCAAGAGGAGGCGGGGTGCGACAGAAGAAGAATGGAGGGCATGACCCCCGCATGTCCCAGGCTGCAGGCATTGGCGCAAAGACACCCTCTGTACGGCACGGCGCTGTGCTCACGTTTTGCAGCGACACGTGGCTGAAGGTGATGTTGCGCAGCCCTGCTGGGAAGGCGCGGGCCGCCAGCAGGATCGCCTCGTTGTTGCGGGCCAGGAAGCCAATCTGTATGTCGACGTCGCTCACGCCGGGCTGCAGGCAGGAGTTACAGAGACGGGGAGCCACACAGGCAAGGTGAGGCCCCAGGGCATGTGCACGCCTCTGTCTGTTTGCTTGTCCACATGCCTCTCTGTTTGCTTGCTCAAACCGGGCTGCAAGGGGCGGGTGAGGCAGGCAACGTGAGGGGCGGGCAAGCAGGCAGGCGAGGCAGGCCAAGGCCTGGCGAGACAGGGCAGGGAGGAGGTGGCAGGGCGGGGCAGGACAGGGTGGCAGGGCTGGCGCCAGGCCGCAGGGCAGGGTAGGGCAGGGCACGGGGGTGCTAGCTAAAGCCAAGCTGAAGCATGACGTGGTGAGGCAGGGCAGGGCAGGGCGCAGGGGGTGCTCACCAGCAGGCGCAGCGCCCAGTCTCGGAAGCCGAAGAAGCCCGTGAACGACAGCGGCTGCGAGTAGCGGCCCGGAACCAGGGTCACGCCATCGCCTGTGGAGCAGGCAACCCATGGCGCACACACAGCGGCGCTTGTCATCTGGCATGTTGGGCAGCACAGGTGTCGAAAGTGCTACAGTGCGCAGGTGGGGTGCTTCCACAGGCAGCTGGTGGGCAGGGCAGCATGCCAGCTTGACAGCACAGCACAGCGGAGCACAGCACACGCTCACCTGCCCCGGAGTTGACAAAGATGGCCCTGGCGGTGGCAAAGTACCGGATCCTGGGGTTGAGACGGATGGTGCGCGTCACGTACACGTCGTGCGTCTGCAGCACCGTGCACCAGGCGGCCGTGCAGCTGGCAATGGCCGCCTGCATGATAAACACATCTGCAGGCAGCCGAAGAGGCAAATGATTGGCAGATCAGGCTGCGTGGTGCTGGCATCTGCACGCAGCGACAGCAAGAGGCAGGCGCATGGTGCGGAAGGTGGTGCGCAGCTGGGGGGCAGGCTGTGTCCAAGCAGGCACCTGTGGGCGGGAGGCGGCAGGGTGCAGGGCAGGGGAGTGGCATGACGAGGGGCAAGGAGGGCAGTGCGCCAGTGGCCTACTGATTGCGAATCACACGCTGCACGGCACCGAGAACGAGGGGTTTCCCACGGGTGCCGCGGCAGGTGGGGTGGGTGGGTGGGGAAGCGGCGGTGTGGGTGAGCAGTACAGGCAGTACAGGCCGCAGTACACTCACCCTGTCTCTTCTCGCTCTTCCACCACATGGGGTACAGCTCGGTGCCGTCTCGGACAAACTCGACCTGGCCTGCACCCCGCCAACACACGGAGGGGAGGAGCGCAGAACAGCGCAACATGCTGTCAGTACGCAGGTGGCGTGCAAGTAACGGAGAATGGGTGAGTGTGTGCTCGTTGGACTGGTGGCATGCCCCCTCATGCCCCATTCCTGTACAGAAGTGCCGCTCCGAAGGGATTCATGCCAGCCGCCCCACCGGGCGGGTGCTGCCGCAGCCGGCAACGCAGAATGCTGCGCACCGTTGCCCAAGAACAGTGGGTCGTCTCTCAAAGGCGGCCGCTTGGGCTGCCGTGTGAGGGTCAGCACAGCGCCGGCATCAATCCAGAAACTTGTGTTGAGGCCTGCAGTCAAGGAAAGATTGCATGTGAAGGTAAGAGGCAGCGGCATACCAGCAGAAGCTTGTGGAGAGGCCTGCTGCAAGCATGGGAAGAGACGCTAGGTTGAGGGCTTCGTTCCGGGCTACAGGAGGAAGCGCAAGCATCAAGGGGTACGGCCTGGAGCACTTCACAGCCGAGGGCCGAGGGGCGAGAGGTTGCCGGCGCACAGCATGGGGGGCGGGCGGGTACTTGCAAACCTTTGCAGCATGCAGCATGCCTGCGCCCCCCTGGGATGCAGCCCGGGCGGGCCAGGCATGCAGCACCCAAGGCACTCTGATCAAGCTTCTTTAGCAGGCGTGTGTGACTGCTGAACGTGGGCCACACCCGAGACCAACACACCGACAAAAGACAACGACAAAAGACACCGGCAGGGAAGCGGGTACCAAGGTGCCCACCCGCCCACACGTCCACCCACCCATGATGATTGGCTTGCTGAGGGTGAGGGAGTAGGCGAGGCGGTACACCCCGACGGGGAAGTACAGCGCAAGGGACGACCTGTCGCTGTTGGCACGCATCAGGGCCTCCGTGTTGTCCGCCTCCCCGTCGCCCACCGCACCGTACCGCGTCACGTCGGCGCCGGCAAAGCAGCCGGGTGCGCCGAGGAGGTCGCGTGAGGCGGGCAGGCGGGGCAGGGCGGTGGGCGGGATGTGGAGGTCCAGCGCTGGGATGGGGGAGATGGGGGTGGGCGCGGGGCGGGACGGGACTGGGAACAGGCCGGGGGCGAGGGGGAGGGCGGGGGGCGGGGGCGCGGGGGGTGGGGGGCGGGGGCGAGGGGGTGGGGGAGGGCTGGGTGAGGGGCGGGGCGGTGGGCGGGGACGCGGAGGCGGGCGGGGTGGTGGCGGGGGCCGTGGGGGAGGGCGCGGCGGGGGAGATGGCTGGGGGGGCGGGGAGGGAGGTGGTGGAGGGGGTGGGGGGGATGGTGGGAATGGTGGAGGGCGTGGGGGGCCGGGAGGCGGGGGGGAGGGGAAGGGAGGGAGAGGGGGGAGGGGAGGGGGAGGAGAAGGGGGAGGCGGGCGAGGGGGAGGCTGTGGGGAAGGCGGTGGAGAGGGGGGCGGGGGTGGGGGAGAAGGGCGGGGTGGAGGTCGCGGGGAAGGGGGCAGTGGCGGTGGCAGAGGAGGGGAGGGTTGAGGAGGAGATGGGAGGGGAGGCGGACTGGGGTGGGGTGGGGTGGGAGGGCTGGGCACCGGGGGCTGGGGAGCGGGCCATGGCGAGGGTGGCGGCACAAGGGGATGCGGCTTGAGCGGAGGAGGTGGGAGAGGCGGAAGGGAACTGGGCGGTGGTTGAGAGCGCACACTCGGCAGAGAGGCTTTAGGCGGCACGCGAGGCCTTGCGGCCAGCGGCGTGCGGCGGAATGGTGGGGGCGGGGGGAGGGGGTCGGGCCGCCGTGCCATGGGTGACTGAGGCCGGGGCCGGGGCCTGGCTTGTGTGTCCACCGGCCGAGCTTGCGGCCGGGGAGCTGGGCGGGTGGGGCGGCGGAGACTGCCTCCTGGGTTGGCGGGGCGAGGCCGGCGGCGGGCGGCAGCAGCGCTGGCAGCGGCCGTAGCGGCGCTAGCAGGCGCGTCTGGATCAGCGAGCAGGCGCCGGCGGGCCACCCCTCCAGAGCTGACCCGTGGGCCCTTGCACCTGCAGAGAGCGGAGTGTGGGGGGTAGGCCGCGTGAGTGTCAACGCTCAGGTGCAGTACACAGCATGCATGCAGCAGGCCTGGCAACCACCTGTGTTGGGCATGTGCAGCGCGTGCAGCAGCATGCCTGTGGCCGGCACCGTTCAGCGGGAGATGCTGCTGTGCTGTGTTGTGCGAAGCTGCCGCAGCTGCTGCTGTCGCGCTAGGGCCTGTGCATTGCCCTAAAAGTGCCGCTCCTCAGCTTCTCCCCACCCCTCCCACCACTAGCAACATGCGACCTGCATCACCCCCTGCCCCTCCCTGGGGTTGGCCGCCCTCCAGCTGCACCCCGCCCCTCCCTCGGCGTGCGGCGCACCGGTACGTGAGTGTCAGGCTCTTGAGCGCTCCGGGGCAGGGGTCTGCAAACACGGCGGTGGTGGCGGGCACGCTGCAGGCGGGCTTGCCCAGGCAGGCAGATGCCACCTTCCTGCGCACGTGGGGCGGGCACAGGGCGGGCAGGGCAGGCGGGTTGAGAGACGCTGTGTGTGGACATTGCGCGTGGGTGCTGCAAGCGGCAGGACTGCCGCGCCCGACCCAGCCGCTCACACTACCCCTCCTCGATGCCGGCCCAGCCCCGCCGGCGCGCTCATGTGCACACCGCAAACACACGCACACTCCAGACAACTAGCCAGCCACCTGTATGAGCGCGTGGAGTTGCAGTCGATGCGCTTCTCCCCATAGATGGGCTCCATGATGGCGGTGATGACTGCTCCCGGGGCTGAGCAAGTGCACACCGCCGTCTCGTTCTCTTTGACCCTCAGCTGCGTGTCGCGCGTGATTGGCCCACCAAGAGAGGAGGGCCTGCGAAGGGGGCGATGGCGGGGGGGTGGGGGACGGGGTGAGACAGTGAATGCAACACAGGGGGCGGGGAGCGTGGCGCCGGCAGGGTGAGCTCGCACACGGCGGCAGGCCTGTCAGGCAGGGTGGGTTGGGAGGAAAGCGGGTAGGATCACTAGAGAGGCAGGTGAGGAAAGCAACAAGGGGCAAGGGCGCCTGGAAGGCTGAGTGGCAGAGTGCAGGCAGCGCTGGCGGTGAGTGGTTGAAAGCAGGCCAAAAAGGGGCAGCGCAGCAAGCTGACAGTGCCTGCACCGCCCCGCCTGCAGCAGCCTGGCCTGGCGCAGCGCGACCCTGCTGCCACCCCAGCCCCTGGCCCCTGGCTTGGCTTACCAAATCATGTCCCCCCCGCCAGGGATGCCCTGGTCCAGCCAGTCGCTTGTGAAGGCCAGGTGGCGGTCAACCTGGTCTGACACGGCCTGCAGCACACAGTGGCAAGGGGGAGGGGACTTGTTAACATCCCAAGGAGGCTTCAATCAGGGAGCAGGGATTCAATCAGAGTCATGCGTGGATGCCAGTGGTGGCACACCACCTGCTTCCCAGGAGAGGGAGAGGGTGCCACTCGTTGGAAGCTAGGGGCTCAGGACGGCTGGTCGGTGCTCAATTCTGCTTCTAAGAGGCAGCTTGACCCATGCAAGGCAAGAAGTAGGAGAGGGCTGCCGGGCGCTGGCGCTCTCATGGTGTGGATGCCATGTGAGTGCACACACGCTTAGCGAGCTGGTGAGCAAAACACGCCCAGCTGCAGTGCTGTCCAAGCAGCACGTTGGGCTGCTGCAACTTGCCTTCCAGGTGGCAGCACGCACAGCCTCCTGTTCGGCCATTGACTGAGCATTCAGCATGGCAGCGGCGGCCTCCTGCTGCGCCTGCTGCTGCTCGGCATCAGCCCTGGAAGCCGGGAGCGGCTCTGCCGCCCCGCCGGCTAGCGCCGAGCTCGCAACCGCCCCTGGCGCCCCTGCCTGCCCGCTGGTGCCGATGATGCTGCTGCCACTGAGCTGCCCACTTGGTGCTGCAGGTCCTGGAGGGATGCGTGCAGGAGAGGGTAGTGGTGCAGCCGGTGCAGGTGGCCATTGTTGGGACGCGCCGCTCTCTGCAGCACCAGGCGGCCCCGCTGCACCGCTGCCATGTGCCGTTGCCAGGAGGGCAGCCAGGGCGAGCGCAGCGACGCAGCCGCCCGCGGTTCTGGGCATCCAAAGCGGAGAGGACCTGCAAGCTGACAGCGGAGGGTGCAGCCAAGAAGTAGGCAGGCCGCCTTCAGCCGCGCCCAGCAGGCCGCGCCCCGCAGGGCTCTGTGAGCTGCAGCAGGGGCCACGCGTTGCACAGCCCAGATGCGTTCTCACATGCCCCACCATGTGGTTTGGCGATGCTCACCTCCGGGGTGGTAGGGGTCCCCCGCTGTTAGTTGCGCAACATTCCCCCCTTCTCTGCCGCTGTTCAGCGCTCACCACAGCAGTAAACCAGGTCTTACCGATCAATGCAGCGGCATAGGCCGGCACCCTGATGCACGGGTAGTATACGTCAGTGAGGTGGCGATGAGGTGGAAGCAGCGGACACTCGCCGCCGGCGGGCCTGGTGGCTCGCCGAAACTGATTGCACAGCTGCCCACATGACATGCACACACCGGAGCCGCAGGTTATGGTGCAGGTGGGTAATTTCTAAGCCAACAGGTCTTACAACGCACGTCGTGACCGACCAGGCAGCCCCCCGGTGTGTCGGTTGGCCACCCGCAGGTGCGCACCGTCGGTTGTGTGCTTCCCGCGGCGTCCTGGTGCCGTGTAAGTGCACCGGACCCCTGCCTCGCTGAGCCGCCTCGTCCCCTGTGCTCCCCCATGCTGCTCTTCCCGCCCACCCACCCGCGCCCACTGCTTCACACCACCCAACCCTTCACCCACGCACATCTTCGACGCACACCCTGCCCGACACTTCATGCCTTGAAAGTAGACATACTTTCAATCGGAAAGATCTTTCCGATTGACGCACACACGCACTCAAGATCCCCCCCGGCCGCAATCCACGCCAGCAACGGTCATTGATCCCACATCCACACACCCCATCTGACTCTGAGTGCGGCATATCTCTCTTTACTGTGAATGAAAGAATGGAAGGCAGAGATGGGTAGAACAGAGTCGGCAAAGGCGGCAGTGGCGCAGGGAGGAAAGTGAGCCGGGAGCAGGCCGGGACTCAGCGGGAGGGCGGTCAGGGCCAGGAGAGTTGGCGAGTGGGACGGGCTGGCTGCTCCTAAGGCTTGCAATATCGGTCGTGCAGGCGGGCTGGCAGATTTGGAGCAAGATTGGAACAAAACAGGGAGCACAGGCGGGAGAAAAAGAAGGCAGCACGCCGGCGGTGTGCAGTGCACGGGCAGGACGTGACGCGGCTGTGCCAAGAGGCGGAGGCAGGAGCATGAAACAAAACGTGGTTGGTTGAACGCAAGGGCAGGGAGCGGTGCGCGCGGCGAGGGGGAGAGATAGTGGGGTACCGTGCAGTGCGCTTAGGTGGACTTGAGTAGCAACTGTGTATGTGCACGTGGGGGCCCTCCGGAGGGGGACAAGAGGGAGGGGCAGGGGCGGGCCAAAAAGGGGGAGGCACCGGCTGGCTGCAGTTGGGCACAGCCCGCCGGCCCATCACTGTGTGACCATCCATCACCGCTCATGGTGTCATGCCGCACTCAAGAGCGGCACACCGCCAGGCCTGGCCAGGCCAGGCTCCTGGGCGGCGGCAGCGGTCACCGCAGCCGCACCGTAGAGCACGGCGGCTGCACAAGGCGGGGGGCGGGGCGGGAGGGGAGGGGGGTGACACCCACCCCGCCTTGCCGCCCCATGCCGCCCACCTGGCCGTCTTTAGCACTCGGGTGTGGGTGCTGGGCCGCTCGTGGATTACTCCTTGGCCGCAGGGGCCGGGGCAGCGTCGCTGCTCTTGTCCTCGTCAGCAGAGGCGGGGTTGTACAGCTTGCCAATCCCCATCAGGCGCTCCAGCAGGGAGAGGTGCTTTGGGTTGACCGCAGGGCCGTCGTATGCCTCGGCGTTGCCCTGCAGACGGGAAGGGATGGGGGAGGGGCATGGTGGGTTTGAGTTTGGGTTTGGGCTGGGCTGGGTTGTTTCAAGACTGGCTGGCAGGCCACCATGCGCAGGAACTGTCGTTATTGTCCTGCTCTCCGCTTCTCTCACATGACGTCAAGGCTTGACTGCATTGCTCATAGCCTGTGAGCACCTCAGGCTGCTCGCAAGCGCACAGGCAGCGCACGCGCCGCCGGGGGCTACCGGCGGGCGGGCGCAGCCCGCGATGCCTGGGCTGGGCTGCCTGCACGACATGCCCACACGGCGGGCCGGGCCCCTCCAGGCAACTCACGCTGACAATGGCCAGCCAGCGCTTGTCGCCCTCCTTGAGGTCGAGGCCAGTGAGGTCGGGCACAAACAGGAGGGTGACAAACACGCCTGCGGGTCACATGGGGGTGGGGTGGGGCAAAGGTGGAGCACGGATGGTCGGTGAGAGTGCGGGGGCAGAGGGGGGTGGGCGCGGAAGCCGTGGACAGGGAAATGTGGGCAACACTCGGCTTGGCTGCTGAGCAGGGTTTGGATTCCTGGCCCCCTTTTCCCCCGTGCCAGCGGGCAGCAGCACTCACCCGCAATGCCGCACGCCCCGCTAATCCAAAACTTGCCGCTGCAGCCGGGGGAGGGGTGAGGGGCAGGCCAGCGAGCAGGGGTAAGGGCTGTGTGTCTCATGCTGCCGCTGCTGGGTGCATCCCCATGCCGCCGCTGCTGCTGGCCCGTGCTGCGACATCCGCCGTGTGGCGCGCGCACACCTGCCCGCCATTTTGCCTCCCCCCCAGGCCCCCGGCGGCACACACGCATAAGTGCCGAGGACATGAGTGCCGGCACACTGCTCTCTCACCGGTCGTCCACCAGTGCAAACACGACGCCCGCCACCAGGGCGCCCGCCTTGCCAATGGCGGCGGCAAAGCCGTGGCACATGGCACGCATCTCGGTGGGCACAATCTCAGCAGGCAGCAGCCAGGTGGTGGCGTTGGGCCCAAACTGGCCTGCAGGTGGGGAGGAAGGAAGAGGGGAGGAGGGAGAGAGGGTCACAGGCTGTGGGGCAAGAGGCTGGCGGGTGGAGGAGCACGGTCGAGCGGTGCTAGGGGCGACGCAGGGGGGCTCATAAAGAGAGTGTGCGCAACGCATGGAGTCCAGCTGCCCTCCCCTGCCCTGCCGCCCCCTGCCCTCTCCTGCCCTGCCGCCGCTCACCCCAGAAGGAGGAGAGGTAGTAGAGGGCCTGGAACCACTTGATGCCCCCCGCCAGCAGGTGGGTGTAGTCGGCGGCGCAGATGAGGAAGAGCACGCTGCGGGGGGAGGGGGAAGGGCAGGCGGGCCCGCAGCGTCAGTCAAGCTGCACGAGTAGCGTGGCGAGGGGCGGGGAATGGACGCACCCCGCCTGCGCCCCTCTCCACCCACACCCCATCCGTGGCATGCTCTCCCACCTCCGTCAGCCCCAACGGCCCACCTGCCCCTGCCCCCACCCGCCCCGCTCACCCCATCCAGGCAAAGCCCATGGCCTGCATGCGCATGCGCCCCATCCACGGCTTGTCAATGGTGAAGGCGGCAAAGTAGTAGCCCACCAGCGCCACCGACGAGTTGAGCAGCGTCCACTCCAGCACCTGCGGTGGGGGGCCCGGGGCGAGATCACAGGCAGGGCTGGCTGGGAGGGCGGCTGCCACGACGGGCACTCGTGCCGGCCTCTCCAGCCATTAAACTGCCCGGGCGCAGGCTTCCTGCACAGGCTTCCTGCACAGCCAACGCCCGCCGTCCGCCTCCCCGCCCGGCCGTCCGCCTGCCCTGTCCTGCCCATGCACCCCCAGCCCAGCGTGCGCCCCACCTGGATCAGAGAGGACCCTGGGTTGATGATGCTGATGAAGGTCGACTGGAACAGCTTGTTCCTGCAGCACAGCACGGGGCAGGTGAGCTGGCGACGGCATGGCGGCACGCAGTGCCTTTGCCGCCTGCCCGCCTTGCCAGGGCCCCCACTTTCCCGGCTCGCTCCTGCCTGCTCCCCGCCCATAAGCTGCTGCTGCCAAGCATATGTAACACACGGCCTAGCCAGCCTGCCCCACGCATGGAGGACCCCCCCAAAGCTGCCAGTGACCGGGCCGTGCTTAGAGCGAGAGCGTGACAACCCCCCCCCCCCCTTGAAGCCTGCAGTGGCTGGGCGCCCGGCCGTCCCAATTGCGTACCCTGCAAACATGAACCAAAACACGAACCTATGAGCTCTACAGCGATGTCTCCTTAAGCAGCACATACATACCGCCCATCCACCGGCTCTTTGGCTATTTAGCAGTGGCAGCACATGCCGGCAGGCGCAATGGTCAGCAGGCACATTTCTTTGCAGGCTGCCTGCCGCCAGGGACCGGGCCGTGCTCAGAGCGAGAGCATGACAACCCCCCCCCCCCAGTAGAAGCCTGCAGTGGCTGGGCGCCCGGCCGTCCCAATTGCGTACCCTGCAAACATGAACCAAAACACGAACCTATGAGCTCTACGGCGATGTTTCCTTAAGCAGCACATACATACCGCCACACCAGGGGGCATCCACCGGCCACCCAGCCGTCCGCCCATAGAACCAGACGCCCCTTCTTGTGCAGCAGGCGGGGCGGCGGCGGCGGTCGTGCCTGGCACGTCATGTTAGGAGCCCAACTTGTAAGCCATGGCTGGCAACAGGCCTTGCTGCCCTTGCTGCCCAGCTTTAGGGCGTCTCAATCTTTGCGAGCGCAGCTCGCGATAGAAAAGGCTGCACATCCAGGCCCCCCTCACCACTGAAAACCTCTTGGGGGGGGGGTGCAGCAGGCGGGGCGGCGGCGGCGGTCGGGACCTGACATGTCATGTTAAATGTTGTGCCATGCCTGGCAACAGGCCTCGCTGCCCTTCTGTCAGCTCAGCCTTAGGGATTCTCAATCTTTGCGAGCGCAGCTCGCGATAGAAAAGGCATGTACCCAAGTTGAAAGTTTCTTGCGGCTGCGCGGCCGGCACGTTGATGCTTTTTCAAAGCGACCACGGCCCCCAGGCGCGCGGGCTTCGCGCCGGCCCCGCCGGCTTGACCGCGGAAGGCAGGCAACGTTGTTCGACACACATAACAGCGGCGCGCGGCTCTCGCTTCCTGGGCAGCCTTTTAGGTGGAATTGAACACTTTGGAGCGCTAAGGGGCGGAGGCAATGCACTCTGGGCGGGTGCACTGGGGGTCCACCTGCCGCCGCCGCTGACGTGGCACTGGCAGGGTGTGGGCACAAGGCTGGGCCCCCCTCTGGACTCAATTGATGTGCTCTGCACATTCCCGTGCTTCCCATTTCAGTAATAAGAGGATGAGGGGGTCAGCAGTCCCAGGTAAACACCGGCAGGATGGCCGGCAAGGGGGGAGGGCTGATTAAGACTCGGATTGGGCCGAGGGGCCCGCCGGACCCCCCGGCACCCAATCCCCTCTTTTGTCGCAGCCGCACAAGTTTTTCCCACTGTAAGACCAGAATCTTATGCTTAACTCAGTAGAGAGTTAGCACGGTGGAAGCCAGGGAGTTTGAGGCACTCCCTTGGAGTAGGGGTGCATGAATGCATGGGGTGGCCGCCCCCCCCTCCCCCGCACCCCCGCACCGCCCCCCACCCGCCCCCAATAACCCTCCCCCCCCGGTTTTTGTTTTTTTTGCAGGAGGGGGGGGGAAGGAAGGAAGGCAGCTCACACCCCTGGCACCGGGGTGTGAGCTGCCTTGCGATAAGATATGGGAGCTGCCTTGCGATAATGCGATATCCCGCCTCCTGCGCTCTCGTAGTACTCACGTAGTACGCGAAATCCCATGTGAATCATGAAAGGGCCGCGCCTCCAACGCGGTGCCAGTAGTGGCGCATCAGCAGCCAGTTGCGCTGAGAGGCGGAGCCGGCATCTGCGCGGAGGTGAGCAGGCATGGGCATGGGGTCAGGCGGGCAGGCAGTGAGTCGGGTTTCAAGCTGGCGGCAATTCACGAACTGAGCAGTGCATCTGCGCCTTGGCCGGCCACCGTGCCTGTCCAGGAACCCACGAGCACTAGCCCCACCACACGACGCACTGCCCCACCAACCCTTGCCCATCGCCCTGCCGGACCCTGCCCCGCCCCTCCTCCGCCTCCCCCACATGCATGATTTGTGTTTGTGCTCACCCATCAGCTTCAGGCTCGAGCGCTTGCGGATCCACACCTTGCTCTCCTGGAGCTTGAACACGCGCCAGAGCAGCATGAAGAGGATGGGTATGAGGCCGATGCCATAAGAGAGGCGCCACACCAGGTTGAGGCTGTCGGGGCTGCACGACAGGTTCAGGGCGGGGCAAAGGAGCAGGGGTGAGGCACGAGAGGGGTGGCGGCACGCAGAGGAGAGGCGCCACACCGGGCTGAGCAAGGGGAGGCGGGTGGGAGTGGCAGGCATGCTGCAGACAACAGCCTGGCACGCTTTGCCTGCTGCGCCTAGCCGCCCCTGCCCCATGCCCCTGCCCCTTGGCTGGAGGTTTGCTGCGGCTGCCCGCTCACTCACTCATAGGGCTTGCCGTACTGGCCAAACGCGGCCATGAGAACCACCAGGACCATGGTGTTGAAAAAGTTGCCCCAGCCTGCAGGCGGGGGAAGGAGGGAGCGTGCATTACGGCATGAGAAGGGGGCGGGGAGGGGAGGGCATGGGGGCCGGCACGCAGCAGCCGCAGCATGCCAACATGTGTTCCCCTGCTGCCCAGGACTTCTGTTTGGGAACTGTCGAAGCAGCCTCTGACAAAGTCAAACAGATACAGCGCAACAGCTGCAGCACGGGGTGAGACCGTCTCAAGGCGACCGCAACAGCCGGCGGCGCCAGCAAACCGCCGCCAGACTCGCCGCCCAACCAGCGGCGACCCCTGCGCCCAAACATCTCCCTCGCTGCGTGTGTACTGACCCTGCATACTGAAGACACAGACCTGCGGGGGAGAGGGGGGACAGTGCAAGTCAGGAGAGGCACATGGGAGATGGGCGCTGCGTGGGCACGACAGGCGAGCGGGGCCCGCGCAGGCGCCAGCAGCATGGCAATCCCCCCGCAACCTGACTGCCGGCCCGGCCCACCCACCACCGTCTCTCCGCGGCGGTGCTGCAGGTGCTTGGTGTTCTCAGCGCGCTCGTTGGCAGAGGTGGAGGCAACGGGGTACTCGCCTGCAGCAGGGGGCGGGCAGACAGTGGTGCATGGTGCATGGTTGCAATTTGCCGCAGCGGCGTTGGAGGCAGGGCCTGACAGAGCTTCACCCGCACAGCTAGCTAGCTCTGCAACAAGCTGCGCATCTCCCACGCTGTTGCCTGCCACACAGGACTCTGTTTGCGACATCAAGGACTGGCGTCCTGGCCCCCCTCCCCGCCTCCCCCACCCCAGCGCACCTCCCACGCCCACGCCAAACAGCGCCTGAGAGATGGTGAACATGATGAACAGCTGGTTGTCGGTGCTGCCGCTGCTGGCAGCCATCAGGATGCCGACTGCACGGGCGGGTGGGCAGGGCGGCAGGTGGGGGTGGGCGGGTGGGGGTGGGTGGGCGAGGGGTGGGCAGCTGGGCAGCAGCTCCCGAAGCAGTGTGCAACACGATGCAGGGGTGTGATCAGCTGGCGGCCTGCCCCACTCATCCTAATGGGTCAGCAGAGCCGCAGGCTGCCCCCGATTCATATTCACACGGCAACATGATGGCCTCGTCGAGCGCAAGCCCCGTGGGGCCCCACCAGGGCCAGCTTTTCGCTCATGCGCAGGCGCGATTGCCCCCCATTGGCAATGCTGCGGCGACCAGGCCCGCACAGCTGCCTGTCTCCTGAGCTCTGCAGGGCGGCGGCTCCACTCACACACAAGCATGATGGCGGCGTTGAGGACGGAGCCCCACTTGCGGCCGATGCGGTCGCAGATGAAGCCGATGCCCAGCTGGCCGGCGATGATGCCCGCCACCTGGCATGAGAACAAGGCAAAGGCAACAGAGTGAGCAGGGGGAAGTTTGAGAGACACTTGGGCAGCTGTGCTGCAGCAGGGATGCGGAAGGAGGGCGGCAGGTGGGACGGGCGGGCACGTGCGCAGGGCCTCCACGCGCTCTGCCAGCTGGCAGCAAGAATATGTGTCCCCATGCCGTGCCTGCTGTGGCCCCCATCTCACCTGTGTGTACGTCAGCGTGTTGGACAGGCCCTTGGAGCAGGTGGTGTGGTTCTTGAAGCAGCTGCGCCAATGGGTGGGCAGGGCAAGGTGGGGGTTCAGACGGGGTGCGGGCGCCGGGGCCAGGAGCGCGCTGGCCTGTGCAGGCATGCGCTCAAGTGCCAGGCACAGAGGCGGGGTGATCGTGAGGAACGCTGGCGAGACGATGACGCGCAGGCCGGGCATGCCACGCACGCCGGCAGGCATCGATGAGGGGCGACACATGCCGCTCCAGCGCTGCCACTGGCACCACGTGTGCACTCCAAGCGGGTGGCGTCGCACGCGCCTCCGCTGCCGGCCCACGCCCCTCCCAGGCGGCAGCTGCGCCCCTCCCCCTTGTCTCCTGCCCCGCCTCACTCTGGGTACTGCTCCTTCCAGATGCCCTTCATGTTACCCACCGAGAACACCTGCATGGCGGCGTGCAAGGGGCGCGGCTAGCGCAAGCAGGGTGAGTGAGGCGGCCGGCAACAAGCATGCGCTAGCGCTGGCCAGCGCTGGCCGAGGCGGTTCAGAATCACCATGTGCCGTGCTGGCGCCAGACCAGCTTGCAGCGCTTGCAGCCGCCCTAATGCACCCTCGCTCCACCGCCCGCCAAAAAGTTGTGGTACGCACAAAGTAGGCCTCCGCGCACATGCCTGCACGCAGGGAGGGCCAGAACACACAGGTGAGGGACAGCTGGCAAGTTTTGTTGCATTCACCGGCGTCCAACTCCCCCTTGATAGGAAGCCACGAGACCGTAAGCTGCAGGTAGGGCTGTGTAACACTCCTGCGGCCGGCCGGCCCAGCTGCGGCACTCACCCATGCCGGGGATCCACCAGCTCATCCACCAGTTGAGTGCGCTGCAGGCAGGCAGCAAACGGAGGGGTCGGAGCGCAGTGAAGCGCCATCTGGCGGCGGCGGCGGCAAAGTTCTGTTGCTGGAGCCAGGCCGGGGAGCCAGCACACCGGCGGCATCGGGAGGGTGCGAGAACATCAAGCAGGGTCTGGGGAAGTATGAGTGAAGCACGTGCTGACGAGGGTTGGGCAACACGTGGTGTCTGCAGGAGGTCACCATGCATCACCAGTAGATCCGACTGGTTCTCCCGCATTAGTTCCCTACATTGTAAGCCCGGGTTCTCAAAATCCCCACCTTGCT
>JAPTJF010000613.1:0-29124 GCA_029339195.1 Micractinium sp. NFX-FRZ
ATCCGTCTGGTGCAGGCGGGGCGCAGCGACCGAAACAGCCCTCGGACTCTCGCTAGATTGCGGGCGCGAAGCAGTGAGTTCACGGCAGGTTCAAGGAGTGCGCCGCACAGCTCGCAGTTTCAAGTTTTGGGTTCCTCAGGATCCCCATCAGGCGGCAAACTCAATCTGTACTGAGAGGATGCCTGCAGGCTGTGCCGTTGATATAGTTGTCGCGTGCGCAGGTCGTGCAAAGCACGCTGGATAGGCAGCAAGCACAGCATGTCCCTGAGTAGGAGGTGTTGTGGGGAAGGGGGTTGGAACGATTGCACACGAAGGCCCGGGCAGGCTTCAACGCGCACGGGGTGCCAGCGATGCCTGCGCTGCGTGAGCTGGCAATGCGGGTGTGGGAGGTGAGGGATGCTTCCTTCAAGGGCAGGGAGGTGGCGGCCAGCCTCTGCACTTGTTGAAAGATGGCTGGGGGCGGGATGCGCAGTGATGACGCGCTGAGGAGGGTGCTGCCGTCCCTTGTTCTCGGTCCCCAGCGGTGTGCGGTAGTTCCCCGGCTGTATGCACTGCCTCCCCCGTCCCCCTGCTGCGCCCGAGTGGTTCCTGGCATGATTGGTGTATTACTATTACTGCTACACAGCTTGCACCACCCACACTGGCCAGTCTGCTCGTCCTGCCCTCAGGTGTGGGCATTGCTTGCTTGGCGCTTGGCAGGAAGGCTGGCAGGCACCGGCGCTCGTGTGCAAGGTGTGGGCGGCGTCGGCAGACGGACTGCATGCACCACGCGCTGCAATGTCGCAGGAGCAAGTGGGAGCAGCTAGGGTTTGCACCGCTGACATTACGTGTTACAGATGCGCTGGCAGTGCAGATGGGAGGCTGCACGTGGCTATTAGGTGATAAAGCCCTTTGTGTGCTCTCGGCAACGACTGAAGGGACACTGCTTATTCAAACAGTCTGGGGCGGAGCAGACGTAACGAGGCGGCAGCGAGAAGGTGCTGCACTGCATGTGCTCAAAAGCCTCTGAAGGCTGGGACGCATGCGGAGTCCAGGAGAAGGCAGGGAGGATGCATCCTGATGCGAAGTGTTTACAAAGCATAAATGCTTTGTATGAGGGGTGCTGCAGATACATACGAGTGCTGCAGCCTCCAAGGCGGCATTTGACATTTAATAAGGCCAAGGCAGCAAAAGTGGGTGTGCAGGGCTGCAGGGTGTGTGGGAGCTGAGCGGGCACAGGAGGAGCACCCCCACCTCCATGCTGGCAACGAAAGAAGCGGAGCTGTATTAATCAAAGGCGGAAAGAAATGACAGACGGCGGAGGACACGCAGGTGGAGAGTTTTAGAGAGTATCGCATGGCTTGCAAGGTTGTGCTGCGTGAGGGTGTGACATGTCACATGGGTGGCAGCGGGGTGAGGATTGGGTGCCAGAGGGTGAGGGAGGCCAGGGGCAGAGGGTGAGGGTGGCAGAGGATGAGGGGCGATGTGCAAGGTGTGGGGGGTTGCAACGGGGGCTAAGCAGCTCCCAAACGTGAGCACGCACCAGTCGGTGACAGATTGTTGAAGAAAGGGTAAAGACACGCGGGGGGAACCTGTGGTCTTGCGAGGCAGGGCAGGTGGCTATGAGACGTGGGGTGGGTGGCTTGTGAGGGGCGCAGGCAAGGAAGGGAGGAGGAAGCAAGGAAGCAGGAAGGGAGGCCGCAAGGGTGGTGCCACTTGCAAGGGAAAACAGGCACCTACACCTTGTAAACTTTCTCGAGCTTTTCCCACAAGAGAAAAGGCGCTGCAGCGTGACCACAGGCACGCCAATCATTGGGGCGGGCAAGCTGGAGAAGGGAAAGGGGAAGGGGTGGGACCCGGAATTCGTGTTTCGCAAAGATTCGTGTGCTGCATGGGAGGCGCTCCTACAAAGGGGAATTGTCCGGGTTTGGGTCAGCAAGAGGGGGTCAGTCGGGCAGCTACAGAAGGTGCACAGCCACCTCCAGGGCGGCCCACGCCAGGGCACCGCAGGGCAGCAGCAAGGGCAGCCAGGTGAATAGCAGCTGCGAGGCGAGGTGGGGCAGGCGGCTGGGCGGGCCAGGGACAAGGGGGTGAGCGGCAAAGGGGTGGGGCGTGCAGCAGTAGCTGCTGGCTTCAGAGGCGGAGGAGCCAGATGGGAGCAGATTGCGCAGGCGGCGGCTGCGCACGCTGCTGCCGTCGGTGTCGCTGCCGCTGCCGTGTCCCACGCTTGCACTGCCGCTGCCTCCACTGCTCGTCTCAGCGCTGCCAAGGATGCTTTTGGGGCTGGGGCTGTCGGGCTTGGGCACAGGCGCGGCTGCCGTGCGGCGCTGCTGCGCCTGCTTGCGCGGCGTGCCGGCCGTGCCGCCCTCCCGCTGCCCGGCTGCCGCCCGCTGCCGCCGCCGCTGCTGATGCTGCTGCTGATGATGCTGCACCCACATAGCGTGCCGCGTGAAAGCCGCCAGCACAGCAGTGGGCAGCAAATGGCCAATCACCACCGCGATCCAAACATTGGCCATCCAGCAGGCCTGCTCCAGCAGCAGCACATGCTGCAACTCAGCACCGCCGGGCACAAACGCCAGCAGGGCCAGGCGCGCGCAGCGTGCAAAGCGCGTGCACGTGGCGGCCTGGCGGGGGAAGGCGGCAGCCACCAAGGCAACCTGTGGCATGCGGGCCAGCGCCGAGCGCAGCGCCAGCGCCTGAACCCACAGGTGGTGCTTCAGCGGCAGCGGCAGGAGCACCGGCAGCGCTGCCAGGAAGAGGGCCTGCGCATGGGGGGAAGGAGGAAGGAGCGCAGCTGGCGGGTGAATATGGGGATTGCACTGGCATCATAATGCATCATATGAAGAGCTGGAAGCTCATGTGTGCGTGTGAACGGTATGGGCAGACGCTATAGCCCGGTACCAGGTGCCTTCCCGCCGCCAACACAGGGCATCTGCCCAGGTCAAATGTGCCTTCTCTGCTGCCACTATCCCATCTGGCTGCGTGGGGGGCGCCCCAACTCACCTCTGCGTTCACCCAAGTGCCGATGCCGTACGGTAGCAGCAGGCCTACGCAGACAGGGGCCCCTGCTGCGGCCACCGACGTCGCCACGATGCGCAGCACGCAGTTGCGTGCGGTACGGTCTGGGCTGCTGCCGCCGCCGCTGGCTCTGGCGGCGCCCTGCCCAGAGCGCCGGCATTGGGCAAAGGCCAGCCATCCCAGCAGCAGCCCCGCCAGGGCCAGGTGCACAGACCAGACCGCCTGCTGTGCTAGGAAGCAGGTCACTGGCGCAGCACGCTGCGCGCTCCCGCCGCCAAGCATGCTCCTGCAGCCGTGGGACGGGGCCGCCAGAGCCCTGTGCTGCATCAGCAGGACGGCCAGCCACACAACATCTGTTAGCTGATGAGTGCCAGCGCTGGGTGCTAGACAACTGTTTGGCTGGCACCAGTTGAGCAGCGGGTCGAGTGGCAGGGAGGTACAGGGGCAAACGGCAGCTGCCGAGCGTCGCGCAGCTGCGAGCGGTGGCAACTTGGCAGCCCCACCTGGAAACTCCCGTGGGGCAAGCCGTCCGCTCCACGGCTACGGGGCGGGCCAATATCGCTCAGTCTAGGCCAGGCGGGAGGTTTGGCTGGACCTGCGGGCCCGCGTGGGCGCTGCGCTTGGCGGGGACTCGAGACTAGCGCTCTCCGGCGCTTGTAGCCGCAACTTGTGTATCGGCTCTAAGAAGCACGTTTGGTTGAGTATTTGGTTCGGTCACGTTGAGTATTTGGTACGCCTGGCCAGCCTGTCTCCGAGCGGGCGGTACTTTACGTTTCCTCTCGCGCGGAGGCCGCTGTCACTAACGTAACAGTGAGATGCCAACAGGAGGCTTCGTGGCTGGGCAAGGGCGGCCTTGAGCTGGCTGTTGCGGGCGCCGCCGCCAGCGCCGCCGGTTCCGTGCAGTGCAGCGGAATCCCACGTGCAAATGCAGCACATGGCAGACTGCCAGCGTGGGGAACCTGCACTGGGACAGTTGGTGGGCCAGGCTGCAGGAGCGCCCTATCAGTCACTGTGGAGGCAGCTGCAGCATGGGAGCTTGGAGGCCGGGAGGAGACGGGTGGAGGCAGCGGTACGATGCAGTTCACATGATGTTGGGTTGGGAGAGAAAACCAGATGGGTGCATGCAGCCTGTTCCCCTGTCCGCTTCCACTGCAGCTAGACCCTTCGCCCAATCCGCATTCAGTTGAACACTGCGCCAGGCACTGGAGGGTGCTCGGCTACCAGGCACTCTGGGCAGCAGCGGCGGTTTGCGGGCAGTGTACCGGAATAGCATGCATGCCGCTTTAATCAAGGAGCACTCAAGCTTCAAGCGTGGTGGCATGCATCAATTGGGCTAGGTCTTGGGGGAGAACCTGGGCAGAGCGTTGCTCAGTCCCTCAATCGCTTACGTCAGTTACAGCTACTGGCACACCTTTGCCGCCGCATGCGCTGGCCATGCTGTGGGCCACCGGTCGGGCAGCTGGCACACTTGCTGTGGACGCCCGCCACCCGCTGTGTGGCCGGTGGTTGTGTGCACGCGGGCCTCGCCCCTGCCCCTCTGCCTGGCGTGGTTTCAAGCGGCCAGATCCAGCAGCGCCCTCAGCCGCGGCACGATGTCGCCAAATGAGGGCCGCTGCCCCGGGTCCTGCTCCCAGCACTCCCTGCAGCCAGGCGGAAGGTAGGGGAGCACCAGAGGGGGCCCCATGCACTGAGCAGGTACTGATGTATGGCAAAATCCATACAGCACCCCGTTTTCATGCACTGAGCAGCGCAGCTTGCGCGGCGGACAGGCCGCCGGCAGGTGGCTGCCAGCAGGCGGCTGCCAGCAGGCACGCCCACGTGCATGCCTGCACATGCACACACACACACACACACATGCTCCCTACTGTGGTGATGCCGCCCCCACCCACCTCATGAGCTGGCAGTAGGCGTCCAGCCCCTCAAAGCCGGCGGTGTCGGGCCCTGGCAGCGCCTCGCGGGGCGGCACCTCCGGCCGCCTGCCGCCCAGCACAGCCCGTGCCACCGCAAACACGTTTGTGTCGTGCCAGGGCAGCCTCCACGTGAGGAGTTCGAGCAGGATCACTGCAAAGGCGTAGACATCGGACGCGGTGCTGTAAAGCGCGCCCTGCAGCACCTCTGGCGCATTCCAGAGCGGGTTGTTGGCCACGGGCTGGGCCTCTTGGTGGTGGGGGGAGAGTATGGTTGTGAGGTTGAAGTCAGCAATCTGCAGAGCAGGGCGGGGGAGGGGCAGGGCGGGGAGGCTCAGTGAGCACTGTGCAGCAGGCGCAGCGCAGGCGGCGCCGCCGGCTGCGCGGCAGCTGCCGCTGAGCAAGGGCGGAACCGGGCACCGTTGCTCAAAGCATTCCGCCACTTTCACCGTCTCGTGAGTGCCCTAGAGGCCTCCGTGAACGCCAAAGAACCCATACCCTTACCCAATACCCAATACCCAGTACCCAATACCTAACCCTAACCCGTACCCAGTACCCAATGCCCATACCCAAGCCCAATACCCATACCGCATGCCGCTGGACCCTGGACTGGTGGCCAACGCTTCGCAACCCTCGGCCCCCCGGCCGCACCTTGACGCGCCAGTCCGCGGCCACGAGCATATTTGCGCTCTTCAAGTCGCGGTGGATGATGGGCGGGCTTGAGAGGTGCAGATACAGCATGCCAGTGGCTGCATCCGCCGCCTGCAGCAGCACAGCTCGGCACAGCAGCAGGTCACCAGGCTGGCTGGGGGGCACAGCCGCCATGCTGTGTGCTATGCATGCTGTGACCACCCCCTGGCACCCGGGTCACGCTGAAAGGAGGCCTCACCATGCTGAGCCGGCGGCGCCAGGTCAGCTCTGCTGCACGCGTGGCGTCCAGGCTGGCCGCCCTGAGCACGTCGTAGAGCGACCCCCGAGGGACGAACTCTGCAGGGCGCCAGCGAGGCGCAGGCAACCAGGCGCAGCCAGCGGGCAGGAGGTGGGCGATATCGATCGGCAGGCAGGCCGTGGAGGAGAGGAGATGAAGCCAGCACCCCACAGTGCACAGTGCACCTGGCAATGCTCGCCAGCTCAGCTGGCCCCACCTGGCAGTGCCGCACCCTAATCCCACCCTCCCTGTCGTGCCGCCGCCCGTCCCGCCCTACCCGTGACGATGCAGGGCGGCATGGTGCAGAGGCCCAGGAAGTTGGTGATGTGGGGGTGGCGCATGCGGGCCATCAGTGCCGCCTCCTCTTGTAGCTCGCGCATCACCTCGTCTGGAAGCTCCAGCCGCCCCAGGCTGAGCCCCTCTGCAGTGCCAATCAATTAATCAATCACTTTTCAAGTCCACGGGGAGCCAGCAGCGGTCTCACGAGACAGGCTGTGGCGGGGGAGAGCGTGCTGCAGGAGCACACGAGCGCACACAGCGGAGCAGCGCGACACGTGGGGGTGGTGGGCACCAAAGCACGCTTCGCTGCATGCCTGCGTCCCGCCTGTGCTCACCGCCGGAGGGCGCTCCCCCACCCCGCCTCACCTACGGACAGAAGCACCTTCACTGCCACGGTGGTCTCACGCCACGTGCCGACATAGACCTGGAAGGAAGGCGGGCGGGCACCAAGGGAGGGCGGCGCCCGGCTTATGATGAGCTTGAGCATGGCCTGCATGGTGCCGCCTGTGACTGAAGGGCGCCGCCTGTGCCTGCAGCGTGCCATCTGTGACTGGGGACGCGGGCAAGACCTGATGCCAGCAGGCCGCAGCAGGTGGCCACCCCCCCACATACCCAGCAGGTGGCAGCCGCCCACCTACCCCACCCCTCACCTTTCCGTAGCTCCCGCGCCCGATGACCCTCTCAAGGGCCAGCTCCTCCCACTGCACCTCCCAACGGTGCATGCTGGCGGGCAGCGCCAGCGCACCGGCACCGCTGCCTCCACTGGCACTGCTGCCTAACCGCCTGCTGCTGCCTGGCTGCCTGGCCCCGCGGCTGTGCATGCTGGCGGTGAGGCAGGAGGTGATGAGGGCGAGCTCCGGGTCTCTGTCAAGTGAGTGCAAGCTGCAGGGGGGCAGGCATGGGCGAGCAGGCATAAGCTTGCAGGCAGGCAGGCAGGCAGGCAGAAATGGCTTGGTGGGCCGCTCCTGAGCTCGGCGCGGCCTGTCCGCCCGCCGAGGATGGCCAGAACACTGGGCAGCGGGCCTAACGTGCAGAGCACAGCAGGCTGCAGTGCCAGTGCCAGTGCCACTCGAGCGCCTGCTGCACGCGACGCACACGCACATACGCACAATGGCAAGCCTCTGAGAGCCCGGCCCCGCCCACCTGGCAGACAGCCCAGAGTCCAGGCTGGCGGGGTGCTGGCTGCCACCCAGAGTCAGGCGGGAGTCGGGCGCTGGCGGCACAGGCCTGGCCGCCGGGGCGGTAGAGCTGGAAAGCTTGAGGGAGATAGACGTTAGGTCGCTGCCTAGCTTGGATTCCACGCCAGCATTGCCAGCTGGCGCCACAGCAGGCGCAGCGGGCGCGCCGCGCCGCCGGGCCTTGCGTGCACGAAGCAACAGGAACGCCGCCGCTGCGCCGAGCACGGCTGCAGCAGCAGCGCAGCAGGGCAGGCGTCGGGGGTGGGCCGGTGAGGCAAGATGCACAGGCTCATGGTGGTGCATGAGCGCAGGGAGGAAGCCAGAGCCCATCCATCTCCTCACAGGGTGTACCACGCTACTAGCCCTCAGATACTAGCCCTCAGATACTACAGTTGGTAGCACCCCCGGACTCACCGGCCCCGCCCAACACGCCTCCAACAATGGCGCCCACAGGTGCCGAGGAGGAGGAGGGCGCCTGGGCACCCGCCGCCGCCTCTGCTGCGCCAAAGGTTCCAGACACCGCCCACGCCACCGTCTTGGCGGTGTACCCCTCCCCCTTCAGGAGGCACAGGCTGGCGCGGGCATCCAGCGTCACGGCGCGGCACTCGGGCTGCCGGCTGGCGCACTGGGAGCAGCAGTCGGCGTAGGTGGAGACGTTGGCAATGGCGCCATTTGGCAGGTCGCCACCGCTCAGCTCACTTTCCACCTGGGGCGCCCCGCACTGCGCGCTCCCTGCATGCAGTAGTGCAGCGTGGGGTGGGGGTGGGGGGCACAGCCATGATGGGGTCTCTCTACCCTTGTTTGCTCAGACCACGCCACCCCGCTGTGCGCACTCTGCCTGCAACCTCGGCAGACCCACCGCCGCCACTGTTTTCCTGCACCGCGCTGCAGGCGCCAGCGTCCGCACAATATTGGTGGATCTCAGTCAGCTCTGCTGTTGAGCATGAGCGGGACCTAGAGCAGCACAGCGCTGCTGCAGGCGCGGGCACGCACCGGCGGCCAGCGTTTTGGGCGTCGCCAGGGTGCCAGACACAAACGAGGCGTTGGCCGCCTGTGCAGTGTAGGCACCGCCGAGCTTGAGGGTGCACGTGCCAGCATCGCGGTTGATTGCGAAGGCCTCGCAGAACGGAGAGGTGGCGCACCTGCAGCCGCATTGGTGGGGCGGGCAGGTGGGACAAAGGCAGGCAGGCAGGCAGGCAGGAGCGCAGGCTGTGCATGGAGGGGAAGTTTGGGAAGCAGCAGCAGCGCTCAACATGTGGTGTGCTGCCAACCAGCCGGTGCCACCCAGTGGGTGGAGTGCATTCGCAGCGGGCAAAGCGGGGCTGGGCCTTGGTCACGCTGCGCTCATCACTCGGTGTGAGCCAGCAAACACATGCAACAGCATGCCTTCAAGCCGGCTAGCCAGCGCTGCCATCCCTGCTCCACAGCCCCGTACAGCAAGTTTGGATGTAGGGGCGGGTAGATAGGGTTGTTATAACAATCCTGGGTGTTAAACCTGCTGTACCCCGCCCCGTCCTCACTTGTCGCAGCATGTCATGTAGTCGGCAATTCCTTCCAACACTCCATAGTTCACCTCGCCGCCCGCCAGGTTGGTGCCCTCCTGTGGCAAGCTGCACGTGCCTGCATGGAGGGCGGGGCGGGGGCATATTGCTCGGCGTCAGCCAGCACGTCCAGCAACAGCCCAGCAGCCGCGCCTCTGCCACTCCCTGGGTGGCTGCTTGCCTCCCTGGTCCGGCTCGCAGCACAGTTCATCCCACCCCAGAAATCGTGCCCCGACACGTCGTGGAGGGTTGTTAGAGCAGCCCGCGGCCATGCCTGCGTGCCTGGCGCTACCCCCGCGCACCTGTCGGCAGCCGGGGAGCGACCAGCTGCCCAGAGATGAACACCGTCTCCGTCCGGCGGTCCTCGATGCGGAAGAAGCCCGAGGGGAGCTTGAGGGCGCACTCTGTGTCGGTGCTGTTAGCATACCATGTGAAGGCGCCACAGAGGGGGGTGCTCCAGCAGAGGTCGCAGCAGGCGGCGTAGCTGCGCACGCCCAGCACGGTGCCCCCCGGCAGCCCATCACTGATGAAGTGGGTGCCCACTTGAGGGCGGCTGCAGTAGGGGCCAAAAGCCTCCGCCAGGGCTGCATACAAGGGTGGGCTGGGCTGTTGCTTAGGGGTGTGCAGCCTAAATTGTGAAAGCTTAGTGTGGCACAGACGCAGAGAACTGGGGAGTGGGCCGGAGGGAGCTTGGGGGAGCGTGGTGCTCAGGTTGGGAAAGACACAAGCTGCATGGCGGCAGCATGGCTGCAGCATGGCTGGACAGCATGGCTGGACAGCAGCAGACGCAGCAACGCACCTTCGTCCTGTGACACTGACGGCACGGCGGCGCAGGCGCAGCGGGCAGTCACCAAGAGGGCGGCCGCCAGCCAGCACGCTCGGGCCCGCCGGGCGCTGACCCGCATGCCGCTGTTTGTCCTGAAAAGACAAGCTTCGGACACGACACCCGGGCTAGACACCCAGCTGGTGAGGCACCGGGACGGTGCACACAGGTGGCTATCCACTTCAGCCGTGGATGTCTTCCCAATCGCCAGAGCCTGAGTTTGGGTGGATGTAAGGGATGAACCGTGCATAGGCTCTTTCATGTGTGTGCCCTGCGGCAGTACGTGTTCTGGCCGCAGCGCTTTTCTTCCTTCGGGTGCCGCCTGCACACTGGGCACGGGTTTTCTGTCAAAAATATGTCTGGCAGACCCCCCGCAAGGCCCGGCATGGCGAACCGGCACTGGGGGCCGGCACGGGCGCTGCTAGCTCTTCTGCTCATTGCCTGGACAGCGCAAAGCTCTGCGGCGGGAAATTGTAGGTGCTGGGAGAACGCATGGGCGTGGCCAAGCTATTGGTGGTGGTGGTGGTGGTGGCGGCGGGAGGTGGTGCGCCCGTGCTCCCGTGGGCGCTCAGGACTGCAAGCTCCGCCCGCATTGGGGATGACCCTCTATCCCCCCATGGACTCATGCATGCATATGCTGCACCTATCAGCCTCAGATAACCTCGGCTCATACCGAACCCGCTGCCCACTTGCCATGCAGTCACGTCATGCAGCGGCGTGGACGGCTTCTCAGGCCCCCTCTGTGCGCTGTGCGAGAGCGACGCGGCCTGCAGCGCCGCCACAGGCGCGCCGGCCACCTGTGACACCGCCCTCGACTTTTCCGCCGGCACCGCCCTCAAATCCTTCAGCTGCGACCTCAGCGATGCCCTCATCGCTGAATTGATGGTCCCGGGAAGCCTGCTGGTGCAGTGCGGCGCGCAACTGCCGCTGGCGCCCGGCCCCGCAGAGGGCGGGCCAGCTGGCTGCATGATACAGTTTGTGGTGGCGCGGGGGGACGTGCTGGTGCGGGCATTCATGACTGAGTGCAACGGCATCGGAGCGCCGGGGCCAGCCAACATTTCATGCGCAAAGATGACGTGCAGCTGCACCGAGGACCCAAACTGCGGCGGCAACCGTAAGCCAGCTGGCGGGGCTGCGTCCCCGCCAGGGCAGCCCGCCGGTCGGCCGGTTGTGGGGGGTAATGAGGGAGAGGCCCACCCCTGCAGCAGCCCTGAGGTTGCCACTTAACCTTGGGAGTGGAATATATGCCAGCCAGTGCCTCCATGCCATGCCACCTCACCCCACCACCTCTGTGCCCACACCCACACGCCGCAGCCGCGATCAAGAGCCTGGTTGCCAGCGTGGCTGGGCCTGCCACCATGCAGTGCGCCGCCGGCAGCTCCTGCACCTTCAAGTTTGGACTTGGCCTCGTGAATCTCAACGAATTCCCCGGCACCTGCCGCGCAGCAGAGTGCCTGCCTGCGACGGCCCTAGCGCCGGCGGCAGCGCCTGTCGCAGGTGCGGGCGTCGTGCTGCCTCACCTCTGCATGCACCTGGCCCCTTGAATGCACCAGCCACTGTTGGTAATTGTGCGCACAGTGTGCACTCTGAGCGGGCCTCTGGCCGGCACGGGGCAAGGGTGTGCGGACACGGCTCGCGCAAATTGCGAGAAACACTCAAGGTAGCCGCCGTGCCCGCTCACCCTCTTGCGTGCAGGTCTGGCGCAGCCGGCTGCCGACTCTAGCTCCTCCTCCACTGCACCTATTGGCGCCATCGTCGGCGGCGTGCTGGGCGGCGTGGGTGAGCGGGCACGGCGGCAGCTGCGGCTGGCTGGGCATGCCGCTCAGCTGCCGGTCAATGTGATGGTCAATCTGCACATCATCTGCACGTCGTCTGCAGGATGCCGCCTGCAGCTTCCCCGTTGGCCATGCAACACAGTGCAACGGCTGGCTGTGTTGCCTCTGCCTCTCGTCAGAAGACCTCTCTTACCACATTTGAGCCGCCGAGCCTATGCATGCAGTGTGCCCACTCCACTTCCGCTCCACCTGCCTGCACCCCTGCAGCTGCCCTAGCAGTGCTGGCGTTCCTGGCGCTGCGCGCCAAACAGGTCCGGACGCGCCGCCAGGACGGCAAGCAGGCCGGCCCAGATAACTGGAGCGCCACGGCGCCGCCCCTGCTGCCCACCACAGCCGCCATGCCACACACAGTGGAGGAAAAGCCGGTGCCGCAGCAGCAGGCAGACGCCACTCTGGCTGCAAGCTATGTGACTAGCGTGGGAGGCGGGACCTCACACATTGCGGCCCTGGGCGCCGCACCGCAGCCTGCCAGGCAAGCAGGCCCGTCGCTGCCTCGGCTTAAAGCGCTGCTGCCCTCTGCTTTGGGCAGGCGCCTAGCTGCCAGCTGCCCAGCAACACCATCCTGACCTCTTTCTTGTTCCCACCTGGTGGCGGTGCCCTCTCACCCCACCTGCAGCTGCCCAGCAGCCTCCACCCTGACCTCTTCTTTCTTGTCTTCTCCACCTCATCCCACCTGCAGCCGCTCCCTTCTGGAGGAAGATGCCGTGCTCTCCTTCATCCACTCCCACCTGCCACCGCATGCTGGCCGCCCGCCGCCCGCCGCCTCGTCCGGCGCCTTTGGCCGCATCAGCGCCACAGCAGCGCTGCTGGACGATGTGCAGCAGTGGGTGCTCAACTGGCAGGATCTGCAGCTGGAGTGCGCGCTGGGCAAGGGAACCTACGGCCAGGTGCGCACGGGAAGGGGCAGGCAGAGAGGGGAACTTACGGCCCGGTGATCCCTTCTTCATTCCCGGGTGTGTGCCGCACCAGGAGCCGTCATCTCTGTTGAGACGTACACAGTGGGACAGGAGGGAAGGAAGGAAGGAGGCAGAGAGGGGAGGGAGGGAGCCCTGTGCATTTACTCATTCAGCAGCACATGGACCCACCCCCCGCACTCCTTGCACCTCCGTGCCACGCAGACGTACCGCGGCTCTTGGCGCCTGATTCCGGTGGCCGTCAAGGTACTGCTGAGGAACACCGACACCGGTGAGGCCGGGGGCTGCCCTGGCAAGCGAGGCGTGCAGTGCCTCCCCAGCGCAGGTGGCCTGCCTGGCGAGCCCGCTGGGGGGGGGGCTGGCTGGCACTGGGGGAATGTTTTCTTGAGGTCGGAGGTTGGATGCTCATGAGCACTGTTGTTTGCCGGATTCCATGCAGGCACTCTGGTCCCATGCACTCACTGGGAAGGGCCAGCGTGGCAGCTGCTGGGCAGCTGCCTCAGTGAGCTGCCTGCCGGAACCCCCTTTCCTTGCCGCATGCAGACCAGCTGGCTGCGAGCGATCTGGAGCTGCCTGAGAGTGTGGCCCCCCAGCAGCTGCAAGAGGAGGTCGCACTGATGGCCCGCATGCGCCACCCCCACATCACCAACTTCCTGGGCCTCTGCACCATGCCGCCCTGCATCGTCACGGGTGGGGGGTGGGACGGAGGGCGGGACCAAGGGGTGGGGTGCGGCGCTGCCAGGTAGGCGGTGGTGCGCCTCTCACTGCCGCTCGGTGCAGCACTCATGTACGAGCCGCCTGCCATTCCCTCCCAACCACTCCCCTCCATGCTGCTCACCGCCTGCCCTTGCTTTAAACCAACGGCCTTTGGATTACTCTGTTACCAATACAGTTCTTGTCCTTGGCAGTTGTTTTTACAGTAAACATTGACACCGTCTGCCCACCCTGTGCTAAACACAGAGTACTGCCCCAACGGGTCAATGAGTGACGTGATCAAGGCGGCGAGCCAGGATGCCACGGCGGCCACGCAGCTGACCTGGCACCGCAGACTGCGCATGGTAGGCATGCACGCATGTTGCCTCTGGGTGACTGCAGCCACCTGTCGTGCCGTGGGCCCCTTGCAGCATAGAACAAGGTGCCGTGCGGCGCCGGTGACCGCCGCCAAGAGCGTGCCTCACCCGTGTGCCACTGCTGCTGCTGCAGGCGACCGATGCCGCCACGGGCATGCTCTACTTGCACCTGCTGAGCCCCGCTGTGGTCCACTGCAACCTGAAGCCAAGCAACCTGCTGGTCGGTTCAGACTGGAGCGTGGTTGTTGCCGATTTTGCTCTGACTCGCGTCTTGGACGCCGCGGCGCCGGCATCGGCAGGCCGCCACCACGCCTGGCAGGTGTGTGACCCGTTCTCTGCTCAGCTGCAGCGCTTGCTCAGAGGATACGCCGGCGCATGCTGCTGCGGGGTGCCTGACATGCAAGGCTCCCTCTGCCCGGCTCGGCGTGGCAGCACCTCTTGCAGCCGCCACTCGAGCGTGCGCGCTTTCTACCCTGCTCCCATGTTCACTGACCGCCCCGATGCCTGCCTGCCTGCCTGCCCATCTCCCCTTCCACCCCACCACAGGCTCCCGAGGTGCTGAGCGGCGGCCCGGCCACGCCCGCCTCTGATGTCTACGCGTTTGCCCTCGTGCTGCACGCGCTGCTGACGTGGCAGGAGCCCTGGGCGGGCGCTGACCTGGCGTCGGTGCAGGCCGCTGTGCTCGGCGGCGCGCGGCCAGAGGTGCCGCCCCGCGAGGCTCTGCCAGGGCCCGACACCGCCGGCTTTGACGGGCTGGACGCCTACTGCCAGCTCATGAGGTGGGTGCGCCCTGGGGGAGGGTGGAGGTGGAGCCATGAAGCATGATGCGTTGACAAGCTATCCAGTGACAAGTGAACAGCTATCCAGCCCTGTGCCCAGTGATAGTTGTGCTGGTGCACCTCGCGGCCTCCCTCTTCGCCCCACGGCATTCCCTCATCCTCTTTCACCCACCGTGCGCTGCCCTGCTCCCTGTCGCCGTGCCCAATGCGAGCAGGCAGTGCTGGGAGGAGGACCCCGAGAAGCGGCCGCCCTTCACTGCCATCGTCCCACTGCTCAGGGAGCTGCTCAGTGGAGCTGCTCAGGGGGGCCAAGGGGGCGGCATGTGAATCGCTGCTCACCGTCTGATACTATCTGCTGATATGTGTTGAAATTGCAATGTTCAGAGCGGGGCGTGGAGACCCTCAGCGCACTTCGTCTCCCCTTTGATGGCTTTCATGGCACGTTCCTCCCAGCGCACTCGGCTGTTCTTTCCTTTTTTCATGCACACCCCGAGCGTCTCAAAGGAGACGGCGGGTCCCGGCGCCGCACACAACCGGGAACTTTTCATGTTTGCGTTTGCTCCACCGCATTGTCTGCTTCGAGTAATCATCGCAATGCACCCCACCCATGCCACAACCCAAAACTGTCACAGCCCCGCTGTCTCCTTGCTCTCGTCTGGCTGGCCATTCACGGCTAGCGGGCGCTCTGGGCAGCATGGGCGGGATGCGGGCGGTGTACCGGAGTAGCATGCAGCTTCAAACAAGGAGCGTTGAAGTCTTATTGATGCAGCCATGTTGGTATCCCATTGTGCAAACTCATGCGGGGTGCTGGGGAATGCCATGCCGGATGCTCAAGCCGAGGCTGGGGAGGGTGCAGCCTGGCCAGTGGTGCGGCATGCTGTGACGGCGCTGCGACTGTGGTCATGCCCACAGGATAGCGGAGTTAAGCGCGCCCTTCGCCGCATGCTGTTGCTGCCAGCCCAGATCTCTCGGTGCACACTCAGTCCTTTCAGTCAGCCGCCCTCTGTCGAGCGCGTCCGCTCGCGAGCTCGCGGCATGGCGTCGGGCAGCACGCTGGAGAAGCTGCGGCAACTCTACGCCAAGGTCGAAGCCGATGTGAAGCGCTGGTCGGAGCTGCAGGTGCGCCGTGCCCTGTGCACTTCGACCTGCTGCCCACCGCCGCCGCCTCTGCCACCGCACCGCCGCCGCCGCTCCCTGCCCTGCCGTGGGTTTTAACTCACCTCCCGAGCTTCACGCGTTGTGGCATGCAGGAGCAGGCATTGTCCCTGCTGGGAACTGTGACCAACATAGCCGCCCGGCTACCAGCACTGGAGGACTCTGCAGCTTACGGCGCGCTCCCCGATGCCGCCGCGGCACCCGGGCTGCCGCAGCGGCTGCTGGCCAAGCAGCTGGCAGCAATGGATGAACTCATCTTGGAGCTGCATGGGTGCCTGGAGGGGATGCAGGTGCGGCAGGGGAGGACGGGGTGACTTAATTTGTGCTTTTGAGCGGCAGTCATTCATTCCATGAGGCTCGCTGAGCGTCAGCGTGCAGGCGGGCAGTTGCAGCTCCAGCTCTCGTACGTCCGACCAGGCAGCAGCACATGACTTGAGGCGGCAGCCCCAGGTGGCCTAACATCCCTGCCGTTTGATTGGAAGAAACATGCCGCCCTTCCCCCCACTGAGCAGGCGGCGGTCGACGACATGGAGCGGCAGGCGCAGCAGGCGCAGCGCTGGGTGCAGCAGCAGCGCCTGGCCCCCGCGGCGTGCGCCGCAGAGGCGCCGCCCATCCCTTCGGTGACCCAGTGCTTGCAAGGGCTGCGCGACATCTGGTGGGTGCATGCACATGTGACAGAAGTGTACATCGGATGTACCTCTGTTTGGTGTACATCTGGTGGGTGCATGCACATGTGACAGAAGTGTACATCAAATGTACCTCTGTTTGGTACATCTGGCGTACATCTGGCGTACATCTGGTGGTGCAGGCAGGGGCGGGTACCGCTGGCTCAGCCGACTTCCACCCGGGTGGGCAGAGAGGTCAGTGGAGCAGGCAGCCTTGGGCAGACCAGCACATGCAATGGCTGGCACACAATCGGGGCCAGGCGCAGCGACTTGCCGCCTTGCAGCGCCGCTTGGCACTGCGCCGCGGCCTGCCAGCCGCCCAGCACAGGCCTGCCAGCCTGCTCCCCACCGGTCCTGAACCCCCTCCCTGCAGGCGCATGCATGCCGAGGAGCTGCGGCTAAAGGTTGCGCTAGCAGCGGAGGTGCGCATGGCAGGGGGGATGCGATGCTATGTGCACAGGCGTGAAAGCGAGCTCACATTCGGCACGCACACCGCCTGCTGCCTGCACTGCATTGGGCCATGCTGTGCTGACCTCCCCTTTCCGCCCCTCCCTGCCCCCAGTACAGGTGCGATACGACGCCAGCGAGGCAGATCTCCGCCAGGTGGCAGCCCTGTTCCGGGCGCAGCCGCATGTTGAGGCGGGCAAGGCGGCGGACCTGCTGTACCTGGTGGCATCAACACAAGAGCCGCGCCGGTTCTAGCTACGTTGCGCTTCTAAGGAGTGTCTTTCCCCGCGCACTTTTGAGAGGCATGATGCCCCCGCTGAGCTGTCAACTGCCCACACACTGCGGCTCTCATGTCCTGACACTGTCAATGCAGCAGCCTGCCAAGCTTTCCTTGGTGCTGCCGCGCCTCAGCCTGCCTCCTCAGGCTGACCTCTCAAAACACATGCAGTGCCCCTGTTGCACACCCTTGCCGATTGCCAAAGTGCACGTGCCATAGCTGCTCTCCTTGGCAGCCACCTGCCGGGACTCTCCAAGCTTACAAGACAGTGTGAATGAAAGCAGTGCACATCTCACAGGGAATGCAGAAGCAGCAGGCAAACGCTCGCCAGAGGCGGGGCACACAAAAGGGATTTGCCACGCATGAGATGTCAAAACAGCTGATGTGGGAGCGGAGCAAGCAACGGGGGCTGTAGGCCCGCACAATCACGGCATGCTCATGTGCAGTATCATTCACCTAACAGCCGGCCCCGGCACTTTTGAGCCGGAGTGCCACGTCAGCTCGTCATCCGCTCGCTCATCACCTCCGCCAGCCAGCCACCCACAAGCCTGAGCTTGGCCTTAAGCTGGGACCCATCAGTACCTTTCATCATGCGCTTTAGTCTCCCACCATGAGCATGACGCCGTCCAGCCGCTCGCTCGTCACCTCCAGAAGCGCCGCCGTGTCTGCCGCCAGCAGCGACTCGGCCGCCAGGTTGCCGATCTTGCGGTTGGAGTGGGCGCGCAGGCCCTGTACAAAGTGGCTGTCGTAGCGGGGGGTCTCTGCGGGGGAGGGGCGCAGAAGAAAGGAAGGGGGAAGCGAGAAGCTGCAGTGAGGCGCTGCCAGTGTGCAGTGGAAGTGAGCAGGGAGGCGTACTCATGCAGCGCGAGTCGCAGCGGTGTGCCTGCATTGGGCTGGGGTGGGAGAGAAGGCAGGGGAGGAGGTGTGAAAGTAGAGGAAGGGTCGATGGTACAGCGGTTGGGAGTGCGCATGCAGGCCCCGCACAAGGTGGGAGCCATAGCGGGGGGTCTTTGCACAAGGGGCCAGCAGGGAGGCATACGGGGTGGGGGACGCTGCAGGGAACGTGCCTCTGCTCTTGTGCGTCTGCTGGTCTGCGGCTTCCCACTTCCCGCGCCACCCCACCCCACCCCAACAAAACAAACACACATGTGTGCAGTACATCTCACCTCCGTGCCGCGTGACCAGTGCGTAGATGCGCAGCTCGGTAATGTGCGGGGAACCGTGCTGGTACTGCGCCTGTGCCGCCTTGACGATGCCGTACAGGGCGGCGCCGCCCACGGTGGCCAGCCCAGAGTCGGCAGACAGCACGCGCTTGCCTGCGGGGCGAGGCAGGGGGGAGGTCGGAAGTGAGGGTGGGGGGCAGGGCAAGGAGAAAGGTGGCGGGGCGGACGGGAGTGAGGGTTGGGCAGGTGAGGGTGGGGCGCAGCAGGGGGCAGGATGGCGGGGCGGACGGGAGTGAGGGTGGGGCGGGGCGGGGGGGCAGGGAAGGGCCCGGGAGACGGGAGTGAGGGTGGGGCAGGGCGGGAGGCCGGAGAAGGGAGGTGAGGGGCTGGGAGGGGCGTGGAAGACGGGCTGTGGTTGGTGGCCGGCCGCCACGAGACAAGTCAGCCCCGCTTGACATCACAGCAGCGCATCCTCTACCCACACAGCATGCACTCCGTGCCCCAACCGTGCAAAACCAGACCCAAACGCATCTGAACACGCCCACACACGTCGAAACACACACAGGCCCCCTCACCCGCACCGCCCGCTGATGTAGAGGAAGCCGCTGCTATCAAAAACGTCCAACAAAAGTGTCTGAACACATCTGCAAGCCCAGCACAGCCCCCTCACCCACGCCGCCGGTGATGTAGAGGAGGCTGAGGCTCTTTGTTGGCCTGCCCCTGCAGCATAGGCCCCGTGCCCCAAGCAACAACACAACTGGCCACCTGCTCACACATGTAAACGCAGCAACCGGGGGCACCCCTCACCCACGCCTCCGGTGCTGGGCAGGAAGCTTTTGAACACGCCCACACACGTCTAAACACACGCAGGACCCCCTCACCCACGCCGCCGGTGATGTACAGGAAGCTGCTGGTGGGCGCCTGCGTCATCTGGGGCAGGATGTACTTGGAGAAGGTGAAGTGGGAGCCAGCAAAGTTGGCCAGCACGTGTGAGAACTCGTCGTAGGACTGCTCAGTCAGGTTGCCTGCAGGCAGGGTGGGTGTGTGCGTCCATGTGCATGTGTGTGTTTTGTGGGCATGTGGGTGCAGGTGAGGGCACACATGCCGTCGCCACGTGGGCACAGCAGCCTGGCAAGCGCACAGCCCGCAGCCGCAGGCGACATTGCCGCGCAGCGCGGCACAGCACAGGAAGGCGCGCCATGGCGTGTGCGCACCCTTCTGCCACCACGCGCCAAAGCACGAGACGGCGTGGTCGATCGCGCCGTGCTGCGCCACCACGTCCTTCACAAACGCTGCGCACTGGTCCTCCTTGGACACATCCTCCACCACGGCGGTGTGCAGGTTGTCCAGGGGAGCGCCTGGGTGGGCCGGGAGGCGAGGGGTGAAGCGAGGCGGGCGTGCATTGGTTAGTGTGGGAGGGTGGATTTGAGATGTGTGTGGTGAGGGGACAATGCTTCAACTATTAATGGGAGAGGCGACGCAGGTGATGCTAGCAGGTGATGGCTGCGCCCCGCTGCTCGCCAGCTCAGCGGCACGCGTCCCCCCCGTGCCCATGCAAGATGGATGCTCGGCGTACCTGGAGGCAGCACCCCACACACTTTGCCACCAATCCAATCCCCTGTGCAAATTGCCACCAGAATTTTAAAGCTGTAACTAGAAGTGTGGAGTCAGCCCCCACCTTGGCACTCCTTGAGCAGCCCCGCCCGCTGGTCTTCCCGCCGCAGCAGCGCCACAACCTTTGCCCCTTCCATTAGCAACTGCCGGCTGATGCCGCTGCCCACAATGCCGCTCGCGCCTGCGCACGGGTGGCGGGGAACGGGGCAAGCATTGTGAGAAGGTTGCGGGGAAGGGCAGTGGCAGGTGCAGAGGGGGTGCAGAGTTCCGTACGCCCGTGTAAAGGCGGGTGGTGCAGCTGGCGGTGGCTGGGGCAGAGGGCAGACGACAGAGGTCAAGCAAGATAGTGAAGCCTTCAAGCAGGGACAGTATCCAGGGGGTGTGAGATGAGGGGGGAAGGTAATGCAAGGGTGGGCGGCACGGAGTGAGCGGCACGGCATGCGGTGTGCGGCAGGTGGGTGTCCCCGGCAGGGACAGGCGGCGGTGCGGGCCTCGCCTCACCTCCCACTACGCACAGCCGCCCCTGCAGCCGGTTGCGCACCGGCGCTTGCGGGTCCCTGCGACAAGTATCCCAGGGGGGTGAAGCCACAGTCTTGTGAGCTCATCTGTTAAGTTGCCCTGAGCTAAGGAGCTCTGAGAACAACCTGCCGGCGGCGGCGGTGGCGGCGCAAAGCTGCTTTACTCATCCAGAGGGCCAACCCCATGTGGATCGGAGTCCATCGTCTTTGTGACTCCTTGTTTGCAAGCACTTGGCCCCCTGGAGCTGCAAGCCTGGGCATCTTGGGGCGCCGCCTCACCTGGCCGCGGCCGCGAGCGTTGAGGCGTGCGCATCATATTGCGCCATGATGGCGCGTGCAGTGAATCGGTGAATACAAGTTGGCGCGGAACGTGCCGGTGCAGCAGATAATTTGCTGCGGCGTGCTGGGCTGCAGCGCAGCAGGAAGAGGAATAAAAGGTGAGCCGGTCAGCACTATCGACATTTCACAGGCACGAGTGGCATTGTCTAAAGCCGTAGCGGGGGGCGCTTGTAGATGACAGCCAGTTGTGCCCATTCAGCCCGCTTTCATTGTCCTCTGTTCAATGTCCTCTGTACCTTAGCCGCCTCTGGGGAAATTCCGGCCGGCGTGGTCCTGCGAACGCGGCCATAGCGCGTGATTCGCGCATGCATGAGCAAAATGCAACTGCAGGGGTGTGTGGCTGCGGCCGGCACCGGCCGCCCTCGGCATCTGCTCTATCTTGGTATTGTGGCCCTCAACTACGGTCATCCTCTTCTCGCCTGGCACATAATGTGGGGCAAATACATGTCATATGACGTACATGATGCTGGTACAGGACTCGCGCATACCACAGAAAAACAGAAGTCGCTCATGCAGCAGCCCCCAGTGCCCGCTCCCGCGCTCTTTGCAGCGGCCAACCGCAGCCCGCCCAGCAGCACCCACTTGTGAGCCTGCTGGAACCCAGCCCCTTTCCTCGACTTCTAGCATCCTTACATCATATCGGAGTATCTCAGGCAGGCGTTACTTCATGCAGAAGACCCCAGCGCCTTCTCCGCCCCCCGCAGCCGCCGCAGCAGCTCGCCCAGCTGCTCTGAGCTCAGGCCGCTAGCACCCGGCTGCTTGGCAGCCATCCAGGGGCCCACATTGCGCCGCAGGAAGGCGGCCAGAGACTGCCGCAGGGCCTTGAGCTCCGGCTGTGCCGCAATGCTGCACGGGAAAGGGGGAGCAAGGGGGAAGGGGTTGAGGGCGGGAGCAGAATGCCGGCCGGGGCGGGGAAGTCGTGCACCAAGCACTGCTCACCGCTGGGAGCGCTCGACAGGCAACAATGCAACACAGCGCTCACCGCTGGCAGGCTCAGCACGCAACAATGCAGCATAACCCTCACCACCAACAGGCTCAGCACGCAGCAAATGCAACACAGAGCTCCCCGCCGGCAGAGCTCGGCAGGCAACAACATTGCAACGGCACGGCGCTCACCGCTGGAAGAGGGCGGCACGCAGCAATGCAACACGGCGCTCACCGCCGGCAGAGCTCGGCAGGCAACAACAATGCAACGGCACGGCGCTCACCGCTGGAAGAGGGCGGCACGCAGCAATGCAACACAGCCCTCACCACCGACAGGCTCAGCACGCAGCAACAATGCAACAGCACGATGCGCTCACCGCTGGAAGAGTGCGGCGCTGGCTGCTGGTGACTTGCAGGAGGCCAGGAGGTGCTCGAAGAAGATGCGCCAGAAGAGGAGCTCCCTGGGGGGCAGCGCATCAGAGAAGTCGACCACCTGCGGGGGGAAGGCACGAGGGTGCAGAAGACTCTAAAAAGGCACTTATCCTCCCTTCATTGACATCCTCCTGCCCCTCCCTGCTCCCCTTCCTTCCTCAACACCTTCTGCCCCTCCCTGTCCCCTCCCTGTTCCCTCAGCGACACCCTTGGCCACCTCCCTGCTCCCCTCCCTTCCAGAGAACACCGCTCTGCCCCTCCTCACCTTGAGCATGGTGGAGGGCAGGGCGGCGGCTGCCAGTATGGTGCCCATGAGGCGAGCCAGGTTGGTCAGCCGCCGCACCTCCATGCCCGGCAGCTCCTTCAGCTGGTCCCACAGGCAGAACTGCACATGTACGTAGGGGTGTGAGGGCGGGTTTTGAAAAGTTGTACATTTGCAAGATCGGTCGCCCCCTCCCAGATCTGTGCACGTACTTGGCAGAGGGAGCACAGCAGCTGGCATGTCGGCGCATGCTGGCCACCAAGAGCGCCAAACAGCTCCCGCGGCACGCCGCCCCCCCTCGTGCCTCCTGCACCCTCTGCCCCCAACCAACTGCAGCCTCACCGTGGGGGCCCACCCCTGCCTCCCACCCCTCATCCCTCTTACACTCGGGACACCGCCCAGCCCAGCCCGCCCACCTGCAGCAATACCCTTAGGGGCCCAGCATCCCTCACACCCCTCGCCTTCTGCCAAACAACCCTTGCGCGCCGCCCACCCCACCTACCTGCAGCGTCATCTTGTGGCTCTTGCTGACCCCCGCCAGGCGCAGCAGCAGGTGGGCGTAGTACGCGTTCCATGCCTTCTCCTGCACGCAGGCCAGGGGGGGAGATCACCGGGGCGCGCGTCAGCGTTGGAAGCGGGGGCGTGCCATGCAGGAAGCAGCGTGCTCTCTCTGCCCCACCCAGCGGCCAGCAGACGGCGCAGCCCAAATCTGCCCGCTTCCCGCACACCGCCAGTTGCAAGCCACCGCGCCTGAGGGCAGCCCTCCGCTACGGTGACGTACAGAACGGTGCCTTCCAACACCGGAACGGTGCCTTCTGACACCACCCATCACTGGACTCAAGACCGCCATACCTGCAGGCAGCACTCCACGGTGACGCGCACCACCTCCCGCTCCTGCTCGCCCTTTAGGCCCAGCCGCAGCAGGCGCTCAACAGCGTCCACACAGTCCTCGCTGCCCATCACAACGCAGAACACGGCGCGCCGCACGTCTGCATGCATGGGCAGGCAAGCGGGGGTGGGAGAAGTGAATTGGGGGGGGGGGGGACATCACAGAGCACCGTGAGCAGCACATTTGCACGCAGGGGGGCAAGCCGGGGAATGGGAGAAGGGAGGCGCGGCAGGGGTGGCACGGGGGACGGGGGCGGAAAGGGGCGGGGAAGTCCGGCAGAGGAGGATGCCAATCAGGGAGCAATAGCAGCAGGGCGGGGCGCTGCTGCGTGGCGCATGTGCAGCTCCGCAAGCTGTGCAGTCCTATACTGAAGCTGCGCAGAAGCTTGAGATGCAGCCTGTATGCACCAATGGTAGCACCTCCCACCTGTATTCATGCGCAGCGCCGCCGCCAGCTTGAGCAGCTCAGGCCCCGCCAGCCCTCCCTCCCCGGTGCCGCCTCCCGCTGCTGCCGCCGCCGTCGCCGCGCGCAGAGCGGCGTTGCTGCCCAGCTGCTGCGGCCGGGCATCTGCTGCCTCGGGCATCCACCAAATACCCTGCAGGCCGGGGGTGAGGGGGCGGGGGGAGCACATGTGACACAGCACAGCACAGCACAGCACAGCGCAGCACAGCACAGCGCAGCACAGCACAGCACGTGGGCAGCCGCCAGGGCCTCATGCTGCCAAGGCACTGCCTCTCGCGATCCCCTGTCTATAAACCTCTGTTGCCTCTCTCCCTCCATCCCCCGCGGGGCTGCCAACCTAATGCCAGCCAAGGCACTGCTGCCAGCAGCGCTCAAACCCACACCAATACGGGACTACATTATTACCGCAGCTGGCTGCTGCGCCCTTTAAGGCCCCCATGTCTAAGCGTCGCGCCTCCTCCTCGCTGCCTCCCTACCTCATTCCATCTACAAAACCCCTGCTTCCCCCCCATTAACTTCAAGCTCTAATCCATCGCCCCCTGCCCACCTTTTTGTTGGGCTGCAGCACCTTGCTCCATGCGATGCCGCCCACCGCCACGTCAGTGGCGCCGCTGCCCTTGAGCCACTTGCTGACAGCTGGCGCCAGCTCCACCACCCGCCGCTTTGCGTCCTCCCGCCGCCTGCAGTCGGATGGACATGGGACGTGGAGAGGCGTGGTGGTGGTAGTGGGGAACAAGAAGGAGGCATGTCACAAGCCAGGCAACCCTTCCCATCCAGCCCAGAAGGGTGCCTCCGCCCCCGCCTCTCAATCTGCGCTGGTTTGCGTCCAGCAACAAGAGCGTCTGCTGGCTCTAAACGTGATTGCTTCATTGATTAATGGAATGTACAAGAAGCACGCAGTGAACAGACCCAACAGCATCAGCCCATCCACCTGTTGTTGTTCACTACAAGCTCGAGCAGCACCTGTGCCCGCTAAGAAACAAGAATATGTAGATAAACGGCACCCACCTGTTGTTCTTCACATCCACCACCAGCTCGAGCAGCATCTGAGCCCGCTTGGTCAGCGTGCCCGCGCCCCCCGCCTCAGCCGCACGCGCATGCGCCGCCACCACAAACTCCTTCATTTGCACCGGGTCGGCTGCACGGGGGGGGGGAGGTGGGCAGAACTGGTGTAAGGCCAGGCACGCCTCCGCCCTGCAGCACATGCTGCCCTGGCCAGCCTAGGATGCACATGAGAGGGCTGTGGCACGCCTGTGCCCTGCAGCGCGTACTGCCCAACTCCCCAGCACACGCATGCTCTGCCCTGGATTGTGCCTGCCCTACCCTGGCGGGGCACAAGGCACCTTGGGTCCACCCCACCTGCCACGGCTGCCCCACCTGTTCTGCCCCGCCTCTGCAATGCCACTGCCCGCAGCGCATGCTGCACACATGCTGCTGTGCATGCTGCCCGCCCCACCTGCTCTGAGCTGCAGGCCGCATGCGTGCAGCAGCGTGACAATCATGCTGACATCCCCCTCGGTGAACCTGCAGGCACGCATGAGGCGGTGGGCAGGGGCAAGTGGGTGGCACAAGAGAGGGGGGAGCGTGGGCGCCCACGGCAGCGGCTGCACGCAGCCTGAGGCATCGGGGGCGGATCCCTGTGTGCAGCCTGGACACAACAAGTAAACAACCACCTGGCCACCCCACGGGGGACCACCCAGCCAGCTGTCGCCAGCTCAGCTCACCGCTGCCGCCAGCTGTCCAGCATGCTGTACATCATGTCAGCCCTCAGCGCTCCCGCCAGGTATAGGTGTGCCGCCACCATGGTCAGGTTGTGGCAGCACAGGCTGTCGCTGCTGGCAGCAGCACTCTCCAGCCGGGCGGCCAGCCTGCAGCGGGGCGGCAACAGCGTGCAAAGCGGGCAAAGCGTGGGGTGGGGTGGCCGTGCTGGGAGGCGGGGAGGCACCCAAGCTCTGTGCACCTCAGTCAGTGGCGCAGCGCGTTGCAGCTGCCAACAAAGCACAGCCCTGCTTGCATTGCAAGCCTTACGCCCTCCTATGACAGCCCCCGTGCTTCCACATCTTGGCAGGATGCGCCGTTTCTAAGTCGTGGGGGGGCCAGAAGCCATAACAACATTCCCAACCGTAAACCAGGGCCCACCTGTCCAAAAAGTTGGCAACTATCTCTGCAGACCGCACGCTGCCCGCCAGCCCCGCCACCGCGGCAGCTGTCACCGCCGCAAAGCGGTCGGACGCGCGGGGGCCCTCGGCAGCGGCGGAGATGAGCTCAGCGCACACAGCGTCGCTGACGAGGCGCCGCCCCTCCTGCTGGTACAGCTCAGTCAGGTCGCTGCATAGAGGGGGGCAGGTACCAGGTAGTTGGGGGAGGAAAATATGTGATGAGGGTCATGTTCCGAGGACAGACAAGGAGGGAGTGGAGGCATGCAGCTGCGGTGGGAACGGCAGGCGGCTGGCTAGGCAGCGTGAGAGCACGTCACGACTGTGCACAGAGGGTTAAGCAGCACGCTGGGGTGCTCTGCCTGGAGGCAGCACACCAGAGCGGCAGGAACCTGCGACCCCAAAGCAAAGCGGCCTCACCTCACAATGCCTTGGATGTTTGCCTCTGCCAGCCGGTTGAGCAGGCCGCGCACACGGCGCTCCACGCGGGCCGCCGCCTCGCTGCCGCCGGCACCGGCCGCTGCTGCCGCCGCGGCTGCACGCCGCGCAGCGGGCGGCACGTACCGCCCCACCGCCGCTGCCGGGGGCTGCTGCTGCTGCTGCTGCCGGCCCTCCTCCTCCTCCTCCTCCTCCTCCCCCTCCTCGCTGCCCGCGTCATCACCGCTGCTACCAGAGAGTATGTCACTCCCTCCCTCTTCATCTGACCCCTCCTCCTCGCTGCCCTCACCGTCGCCTCCATTGCCGTGCCGCTGCCGTTGGTGCCGCTGGCGTTGCGCTGCCGCCTCCTCCTCCTCGCTGCCGCTGCCACTGCCGCTGCCGCCGTCCTCATCAGACCCCTCCTCATCGCTACCATCTGACTGCAGCCCGCCTAGCAGACTGTCCTCATCGCCGCTGCTCATGCCGCCGTCGCCGTCCTCTTCATCGTCCTCTTCATCTCCTTCTCCTTCCGACAGTCCCTCCTCACCCTCCGAGCCGCTGCTGCCCATCAGCCCATCCAGCCCATCTTCTCCCTCCCCCTCGCTGCCACTGCTATCCATCAAGTCGAAGTCCTGCTCGTCCTCGCTGCCCTCCTCGCTGCCCGCCGCCGCTGCCTGCGCCGCTGCCAGCTGCTTGCGCTTCTTCCCGCCGCCTGCTGCCCCTGCCAGGGGTGATCCTGGGCTGCCGTCCGCCCCCTCTGAGTCCGAGCCAAACAGATCATCAATGCCACCAAGCTCTGCAGGGTACTCCGGGGGGTGGTAAGGCAGGAGGGGGTATGAACATTAGTGGAAGGGGGTGCTTGCGGAAAGGAGGGTGCGTAAGATTACGAGGAGACAGGTTGCACCGCCATGCAGCTCTGCAGGGGCATATGTTGCGAGGCGCATTGGGCGCTTGGCAGCAGCAAGAGGCTGGCATGCTGCCCTCCGGGCCCAAAAGCCCTCCCCAATTGCCCACCTTGCATGCAACCCGCCAGCCCATGCCCATCCACCACCCTCATGCAGCCCATCTGCAGCCCTCCTCACGCGTCAGGCCTTGCCCATCTGCTGCCTCCCCACCTAAAGGCACTCGCCCACCCACACCAGCCCACCCACCCTCGAGGAAATCGTCCAGCCCATCCTCTCCCCCCATCTGCGTCTTGCCCCTCTTCAGCCCCAGCTTCTTCGCCAACTGCCGCTGCAGCTCCCTTTCTGCATCACCCTCCGCCTGCAGTTCCAGCAAGTACCAAAGCGGGGTGGTGGGGTGAGGACAGAGCAACTGCAGTGCACAGGTTGGTGAGGCGCAGATGCGAGGCATTGCAGGCAAGCTGCATGGCAGTGGCAACAGTGGCAATTCGTTGCACCCCCCACCTGAAGGTGTTCTGGCAGCAGCTCTGCAAACTTGCTGCCTGCTCCAAAGTCCGGCAGCAAGCCGCCCACACGCTGGCGCTTGGCAGCGGGGGCGTCGGCATCCCTGCCCCTCTTGTCCGCATGACCCCGCTGCTGCTGCTGTGGCCTGACGCCTCTGCCGCCGGCTGCGCCACGGCCTCGGCCACCAAATTTCGGGCCGTCGGCCCTGCCACCATCTCTGTCGCCGCCCCTGCCGCCGTCTCTGCCGCCGCCGCTGCTGCCGCCACGCCGCTCCTCCCGCTCAGCCTTGCGCCGCTCCTTGCGGGGCGGCTGTCCTCTTCCCCTGCCACCGCCGCCAGCAGCTCCCTCGCCAAACAGCTCTTTGGTTAGCTTGCCGGGCAGGCGCGGGCCGCTGCGACCGCCACCGCCTCCGAAGCGGCCGCCGCCTCTTCCGCCTCCCCTGCCCCTTCCACGGCCTCCGAACATGTACACAGTGACAATTCAGCAGCTCCGATCAAGTCGCGTGCCGATACTGGTGAAAACACAAGTGCCAACCGCGCTCAGAGGGACTGCAACCCTTCCGGCCGACCCAAGTTGGCGCTGCACTCGGTGTGTATAATGGAGAGCCTGCGTGCAGGGCGCATGCATGCCGGAGCTCGCCGTGCTGTGCCTGCCGCCGCCTCTAGCCTTGGCGCCAAACATGGAGCACCCCCCTTCGCATGCACCGTCGCATGGCAGTCAAGAGCATTACACTGTCATATGCCCAGGGTCACGGTAAGAGTAGTAATTGAAGAGAAGGAGCAGGCAACGTGGCAAGGCCCTGGCGCTGAGATCGAACAGGGAGGACAAGCAGGCGGGGGAGTGGCCAGGCCCAGGGTGTGCAACTGAGCACCTAAACCCTAACGCCCTATCTGCTGCCCCATCAAGCCGCATGGGCCGTGAGAGGGCCGCTAACCACAGCCCCAGTTGTCATCACGTCCAGCATCCACGTCCTAATCCATCCTGTCATCACCAGCAGGCGCCGGGGAGCGGGAGCGGGAGCGGGCGGGGGAGCGGGAGCGGGCCGGGGACTTGCTGCGCGCCGGGCTGCGGCTCCGGGCGGGGGACCGGCTCTTGCTGCGGCTGGGGGAGCGCGCAGGGGAGCGGCCGCGCGGCGCAGGGCTCCTGCTGCGCGACCGGCTGGGGCTGCGCCGCTTTGGGCTGCACACATACACGGGGTGACATGGCAGGTGCGGATCCATCAGCAGGCTGCTCCCGTGCAGTCCATCAGCTGCTGTAGCAAGCACACCGAGCACAACAATGTGGAATTGATTCTCAAAGACTGCACGGCACACCCGGCCAGGTCGTTTGCCGTGCCGCCCCTCTGGCAAGCGGCACACAAAAACAACACAGCACGGCGCTTGCCTGCGGGAGCGGCTGGGGCTGCGGCGCCGCCGGTCACGGCTGCACAGGGCAACGGCAATAACACCCAGGTAGGTTGGCACAACTGGCGGCATTACCGGCATCAGCAGCAGCAGCACTACTGCATGCACAGAGCCGGAGGCGGCGAGCACAGCAGACATACGGCTGGCACCTGCAACACATCATTTTGCCCCCGCAGCTCCTCACCCCGCCCAGAGCAGCGCTCCGCCCACACATACCTGGGAGAGCGACTGGGGCTGCGCTTCCTGTCCCGGCTGCGGCTGCGGCTGGGGCTGCGCCGCCGCCTGTCGCGGCTGCGGGACCGGCTGGGGCTGCGACGCCTCCGCGGGGGGCTGCGCGAGCGGCC
>JAPTJF010000614.1:0-29025 GCA_029339195.1 Micractinium sp. NFX-FRZ
CGCGGGCTTGCGCCGACAAGAGGAGATGCAGGGCGGAGCACCCGGTCAGAGACCTCGGGGGAATGTGAGGGCCACCCGCCGAAATAGTGCGCATGCTACACGCATGATTCACAGTTCCTGCCATCTGCCAAAGCTCGCCCGCCGCTGCACAGCTTCTCCAGCTTGCCCCCCGGTCTGCCATTCACCCCCAGCCTGCTGAGAAGCCTTTCTCGCGCTCTGCCCGGCTCGGGAGGAACCTCACCAACCAATTGAGGCTGCGCCAAATCCGGCTTCGCCAGCAGGAAAAGCAGAAAGGCACCACCTGCAGCGGCAGCGGCGGCCAGTGGCGGCGGCGGCAGCACCGAGGGAAGACTTGATCAAGCCAGAAGACTTGGTTTGGGCAGGAGCACTTGCTTGCGGCAGCAGGATGGACGCCATGTCAGAGGCGCTCGCGTCGGCAGAGGGGGAGACAGATGTGGAGAAGAAGATTGAGCAGGCAAGGATGGCTGCCTTGCCGGGCCTGGCGGCTTGGGGAGCAGACTGTCGACAGCGGCCCGGCCCGGCTCCCAGCTCATGCCCAGTGCCCAGTTGGGAGCTCTTCACTCGGCTGGCACCGGCCCCACCGCCTGTCGTGAGGGATGCACCGCCTCCTGCTGCCCCTGCCGCCTCCCTGCCCCGCTCCGTGCCGACCCCTGGGACACCACACCGCCAGCGCTGCCCTCCCCGCCATCCAGGCCCCGGCCTGCCCCTGCCCGATCAAGACACGAACAACACCTGAACTCCTTGACCCCAACTCCACCCTGTTTCAGGCGCTGGCCTGCCCCTGCCTGGGCGACTTGAAGGAGGGCCCCTGCGGCCACGTGTTTGTGCACGCCTTTGGCTGCTTCATCCGCAGCGAGCACGAGGACAAGGGGATGGACTGCCTGCCCGAGTTCTCCGCCTTCCAGGTGGGTGCTTCAGCGTGCTGTGCTGCGCTGCGCTGTGCGGTGCGGTGCGATGTTGTGCTGTGCGGCGCAGTGCGGTGCTGTGCTGCATTGTGCTGCATGGTGGTGCGCTGTGCTGCGATGTGCATGGGCGCAGTGCTGTGCTGTCTGGTCCTGTTCCACGATTGTGCATGCTGCGCTGTGCTGTGCTGTGCACTCTGCGATGTACGGGGGTGAGCTGCGTGGCCAAGGGGATGTGCTGCCTGCTTGTGCTTAATGCACCCACAGGTTGGGCACACATGCGGGCTCTGCCAGCACTTGCGAGCACAAGGACACCGTATGGTTGCCTGCCGGCGCCTCCTGGTGTACGCATGCACAGCCTGCCTGGCCCCCAGCCTCAGTCGCTGCTGCCGCCTGCAGGCCTGCACCCGCAGCAGGGCAGCAAGCCTGCCTGCACAGCACCCAGAAGCGCCCTGGACGGGCCCTCCTTTTGGGCCCCTGCTTGTGCCGCACCCGCGCGCCCCTCACCGCATGTGCTGCCGCTGGTGCCCTTGCTGTGGGTTGCAGGCCTGCCTGCAGAAGCACCCAGAGCATGTGGCACGGATCATGGAGGATCCCGCAGCAGAGGAGGCGGCAGCAGCAGCGGCAACAGCAGCAGGAGACGGCACAGAGGGCAGCGGCGTAGCTGGCGGGGCGGACGCGGCTGCGCCACAGGAGCAGCAGCAGCCTGCACCTGCAGCGACCTCAGCGCAGATGCAGTAACACTTGTGCTTGTGTGCCACCTCCTGTTTAGGCCTGCCATCCTGCTGCTCTGCTTGTCTGTCGCGGTCTGCCCCACTCACTGCTCTGTTGGTGCTCTGGCTGACCCGTGGCTGCGCCAACCTTCCGCCCCCTGGCGCAAAGACCTTCCTCCTGTAATTCCTTCTAGCTCATCCAGCGCTGGCGGCTATTCAGTTACACGCAGTGTTTGGATTGCGGAAGAGGGGAGTTTAAATCTTCTCGGGGACTGTTTTAATGAGGTAAACAAAAAACACACACAAGTTGCGGGGGGGCTCCCCCGGTCGGGGGCAAGCCGGCCCGCAGTGCCGGGACGGCGCCGGCCGCGCGCCGCCAAAACCGCCGGCCGCCGGGTTCGGCGGCAGGCTGCGGCGGCCAGCGCGTCGTGCCCGGCACGGCCCGCTGTGGTCCTAGCGCTGGGGTGGGTGGCCAAGGCTGGGCCAGGGAAGGCCCGGGAACTGTGACCAGCCGGCGGTGCGCCCAACCCCGCCCACGCCGCCGGCTTGATGGTACAGGGAGCTGCTGCTGCTGCCAGCGGGGCGCCAGGGTGGCGCCTGCACGCCTGGCGTTTACCGGGGGGACACTGCAGGGGGGCAAGGAAGGGGGGGGCGCCATCAGGGGGTGAGCTGGCAGCAAGATTCAGGGTTGTACGGATGGAGGCACGGCACGTTTTCCACACATCTTCAAACAAATTCAGTCAACGAGGCTGCCATCACTGCAGCGAGCCATCAAGACGCATAAAAAACTAACCGAACCGCCATGGCTGCCTCCTCACCGGTGATGTTGGCGTCGTTCTCCATCAGGCTGCCGTTCTTGAGCTCGGCAAACGCGCGCAGGGGCCAGCCAAAGCCCTCCCACAGCATGCGCCAGGCCATGGGCACATCTGCACACGGAGAGGCAAGGGAGGGAAATGGCAGCAGGGCTCAATGCATTGCACTGCGCGGATCGGGGCAAGCACTGGCTTGTTCACACGCAGCACCAATCCCTGCCAACGGCTCCGCTGGCGGTGCTCTAAAAAAAACAACGTGCACGCTGCACACCCCACACGGTGGCAGGCTGGGCACGCTAGGCCTCTCCACTTCAACAACAGGCTTGGTGGCCACGCTCTGCCAACCAACAGGCACCCATGTTATTGGCCCTGCCGCCAGCTCAGCGCCGCCAGCTCAGCAGCTCACCGATGATGATCTCCTTCTCAATGGGCTTGGCCGCCTTGGCCACCTCCTGCAGGTACTTGGAGCCGGCATAGCCCAGCCAGCCAGCAAAGTAGATGAAACCCACAGTGGGGATCTGCAGGGGTAAGAGGTGGGCAGGCGGCGGTGGTGAGTGGGCAGGTGGGAGCGAAGTCGTGGAGAGGCCGGCGGAGGCGCAGCTGACCAGCCGCGGTTGCAAACGGCGGCTGGCGGTCTTGTGTGAGCGAGGCTGAGGGTGGGGGAGGGACACCACGTGCAAGCACGCGGCCAGGCGCGTGCACGCTGTTCAGAACACCATCATCAGCAATCTTGATACTGCCGCCGGCAACCGGCAGGGCAGCCGGGCTGATGTGGCGGCGGCACCCACCAGCACATCGCCGGCGTGGCCGTAGCGCAGCGCGAGGCCGGGGTCCGCAATCAGGTGTGGCAGGCCGTCGGTGCCGCACAGCAGGCCCTGCTCGCCGTACTTGGCGAAGCGCGCCTCCGTCTTCTCAATGGTGGCCTTCAGCGCCAGGGCGGGGGCAGAGTCGGCCTCGTACTGCAGATGTGGAAAGAGAGCGGGGAGCCGGTGAGGCATGGGAGAGTGGAGGCACCATGTGGCTGCGCTGCTGGCTGCGCTGCTGCCCACGGCTGGTTCCTCTCGCTGACATTCTGTGAATGTGAAAGGCGCTGCCGTTATTGACCGAGTGCCAGACTGCCACTGGCTGGCTGGCAGGGGCCCACGCTTTCCCCCGCGCGCCGGCGGCACCGGTGTGCGATAGTAGACCCTCGCAAGGCACGCCAGCCAGGCAGGGCTGCTGCGCCTGGGCCCGCACTCTGCGGAGCCACAGCTGCTGCAGGGGCTGTTGACCTCCGCCGGCTTCTGCTGCTGGCGCCGGCCCACCCTGCCAGCTGTCGCACATGCTGCTGTGCTGCTCGTCCCGGCGTGTAACTGTCCGCTGCTCGCCCGGCCCCCCGGGAGATCCAAGAGGTAACTCACCGCCTTCAGGCGCTTCTCCAGACCCTTGATCTGCAGGGGCAATCAAACCATCACAGAGCGGTATGTGGGTGCCGGCTGCACGCATTGGGTTCGCGGCCAACCGCGGGGCTGGAAGTTGAGCGGCACACAGGGCGACGTTTGATTTTGCGGCGGCGGCAGCGGCCACAACTGGAACTCCCGCTGCGTGGCTGGCCCGTCGCACGGCGCACCTCCTTCTTCTTCAGCTTGGCGAACGCCTTGCTCTCGGAGCAAGGGGTCAGGCCGGCCACATCGGCGTAGGCGGGCTCAACGGCGCCAAAGCCGAAGGTCAGGGCCAGGGCGGCGGCGGCGACGCCGGACGCCACCTGCTTGCTGGCCTCCTGCTTCTCAGCGGAGGCGCTCACAGCGCGGGCCACGGGGGCACGAGCTGCAGCGGCCTTGCCAGCCTTGAAGCTGGTGGGCTTGCTCAGGGAGACCTGCAGCAGGCGGCCAGCAGGATATCGCTCCTCAGCCGCCGCGCTGCGTAAACCTGATCTTCCGAACGCCGTTGGGAGAGGGTAGCAGCCTGCACGCCCTGCAGACGTCGCCCGCCTGCTGCTACAACACCCATCCAACACCGCGGCGCCTCACCTGAGCGCCCAGGCGGGTGGAAGCCACTGCAGCCGCCATCGTACCAGTCTAGGAGTGAAACGGGTGCCTGGGGCGCGCTCAAACCGAGGTTTTGCTTTGCTGAATCCAGGCACACCCCCTGGGTCTTGCTGAGTTGGCGATGGCGATGGCCGGTCCCATGCGGCCGCCAACATGAGCGCTAGGCAGAATGCGCGGTCGCTTGTAAACGCCGTGCCGCAGCCACAGGGCTCAGCGCGCCGCCCTCCTCCACAGTCATCCAGGCTGCTGCTGCCGCCGCCGCCGCCCGTCGTCCTGCCGTTCGGCAGGCCGCTTATTCGCTTGCCTTGATAGCTTTTATGGCAGGTGGAAGCATTGCAGGCACTGTCAGCATCAGTATACGGGTGAACCAGAAGCTCGAAATCCAGGGGCCATTGACTCAGCTCCGTGTGGCAAGGACGGAGGTGGCGCCCGCCGCCCTGTGGCCCGCCGCCGCAGCCAGGGGCCCCCGCCTGCATCCTGCCAGGAGTACGTGTCTCCTTGCAAGCTGCACCTCAGGTTCACTCCCACTAGCCGCACGTCAGGCATCCTTGCGTGGCACAGTCCTCTTTGCACTTGCCGCTGCTTTGCACTTGCCGCTGCAAGGACAGTACTGCCACTGCCCCAGTGGTGGCTTGCCGCCCTCCCAAGCCACTGGCCAGTTTCCTCAGCAATTCAACGGTCGCCCACTGATCACCCTCCTGCCAGAGTCAGGGCGGTAGCTCTACACAAAGCTCGCACTAGGGCGATGGCGGGGACGGTCAGCAGATCAGGGGCAATCAAATCAGTTCAAATCAGATGACAGTCGGGGTCACGGGCGCTGTGCAGCCGCCGCCCGCGCGCTGCCGTGCCTCAGGCCCGCCGCCGCCGCCGCTCCACCAGTGGGGCCACCGGCAGCCGGGCCACCGCTGCACGGCCACACGACTGCTCTGCTGTGGCAAGTTCTTGAGTGAAGTTTTCGCATCACGCCCCTCCCTGGGAGAAGAACTCCTCAATCACCGCCTCATCAGGGTCCAGCTGCACACGTCAGCGCATGTGGGCGCCAGGTCAGCAAGGGGGCATACCGTCACACTGGCACTCCAGGCACACGGGCAATGATGAAGAAGAGCAGGCGTGCGCAGGCCAGGGACATGGCAGCACCTGAGCGGCCCCTTGAAGTGGCGGCAGCACCCAAAGCGTGCGCCGCCGCTCTGCGGGGCCCGCAGCGGCTGGGCGCCTCCCCGGCGGCAAGCAACTTTTGGCCGGCAAGGTGTGTGCCGCGCAGCCCCTTTTGGAATCCTGCTGCACGCCCTGCCCAACCCGGTACCCGCATGCTCCTCTACCCAATCCACTAGGCCTCCTCGACCCCTCCCTTAAAAGCTCCTCCACCTATCAAGCAGCCCCCTCCCCCCACAGACCTGAATGGAAATGGCGGTGCCCATGATGGGCTTGGAGGGCATGCCCTTGCGGGGGCGCGGCGGCTGGCGCAGGAACGATTCCACCCGCTCCGCCTGCCCCCAGGAGCTGCATGAGAAAAGGGGGCGAGGTTGGGGTGAGGACACAGTGACGAGGTGCAGCGGCAAGCATTTGGTGGCTGACAGAAATCAGCTTCCCAACGCGCCGCGTGGCCCCTGGAACTGCGCGGGGGTTCGGGGCGGGATGAGGCCAGGAGGTGGCAGGCGGGCAGGTGATGGCTGGCGCGGGCACGATTCCCTGGCGCCCTGCCCGCTGCCACACCCGCCCATCCGCCTGCCACTACCCCCTTGAGGCTGCCAGCGTGGCATCCATATTGTGTGCTCACTCACTTTAGGTAGAGGGCAACCAGGTCCATCTTCTCGTCATACTCCTCCTCGCTCATGGGGAAGGAGCGCTGCTCCAGGTGCGTCCACATCACCTGCAGGCCGGGGCGGGTGGACGGGTAGATGGGTGGGTGGGTGGGAGGGTGAGCAGGGCCAGGGCAGCCAATGGAAAAAACGGCCAGGGCAGCCGATGAAGAAACGAAGAGGATGAAGGTGACGACGGAAAGAGGGGGGCAAGGGGCACGTGCGGACAGGCAGGCGGGCAGGCAAGCAGGGGCGGGCGTCTTGAGCACTTGTCAGGCCCAAAGAAGGCCCTCCCATGTGGGCCGCTGTGGTCAACCACAACCGCAGCATAGGCGCCACACCAGCCCTGCCTGGTGCGCCCAGCTGTGCTGTGGCTCACATCACATTCCTGCCCTACTCTGCTGCACCATGCTGTGCTGTGCTGTGCCTGTAGCTCACGTTGAGGCAGATGAGCGTCTTGCCCAGCGGCAGGTCCCGCCTACAGCAGGGGGAGCACACAGCAGGCAGCAAATTGGGGCGCACAGAGTAGCTCCAGCGGTGGTGCATTCGAGGGAAGCCGTGGCACGGCGCCGGCATGGTTCTCGTGCTGGCACGGGCGCAAAGGGAGCACTTGACGCAGGGACGCCAGCTCAACCGCCGCCACACACACAAGCGAGGCCGCTCAGCCACTGGCGGTTGCCCAGCTGCCCACCCAAACTCGTACTCTGCCGTAGCCACAATACCCACCCACCTGACAAAGCTCAAGTCATAAGACTTGCCCCACTTGGTTTCTATGAGCTCCCGCAGCAGCGGCCCCGTCAGCGACGCCCCCTCCTCCTCGCTGTCCGACCACGTGCCACCTGGGCCCATGGCAGAGGCCACCTCTGAGATGCGGCCTGCCAGCGCAGCTGCCACCTCATCGTCTGTCGATCGCAGGAAGCTGGGGGTGGCGGCAGCTGCCTCCTCATCAAAGGCAGACGAGGGGGCGGGGGTGTCAGAGGCCGCCACGGCAGCGCCGTCCCCCCGGCCCCGTGCCGCTGCCAGCCGCTCGTTCAGCACATCCACGTCCTTCTCTGTGATGTCCGATCCCTTATCCCCTGCATGTGGGAAGGATCAGGGCTTGACTGGGCTGGTCAACAGGGGTCGGGCCGCTGGCTGAGGGGCGCCAGTTGGGTGCCGGGAAGGTGCGTGACGGTGCCGGCGCCGGCGCACCTTGCTGCGCCCGCCGCATTTCTGTGGGGTTGTTGCCGAGCCGCCACGCCTGGCTGGACTTGGGTGCCCTGCAGGTCAGGCGTGTGTGGTGGGTCACAGGCTGCTGTGGCGTCCCACGCCCTGCCACGCCCCTCCGGCCACCGGCACACCGCTGCGCGACGGCAAGTGCAGGGGCTTGCATCCTGCCCGCCGATTACGCATGGTGGCACGCCGCTGGCACATGCACTCCCTTACCCACCAGCTCTCAAAATCGAGAAAGTCTTTGAAGCCGTCAAAGAGGCTGCCAGCCTGGGGCGGCAGCGGCGCCCTGCGGGCGCCCCGTCGCTGCCGCTGCTGCCTCCCGCCGCCAGCAGGCAGCTGTCCGCCATAGCAGCGGGGTTGTGCGGATGACAGCTGCATGGGTGCCCGGTGTGGGAGGCTCCCAGGTAGCACGGGGCAGGCACGGGCAGGGCACAAGGTGCAGGGTTGCGCGCTCTGGCGCTGGCAAGTGACCAACAAGTTCTCCTGGGAAGTCGACAATCGATCGATCGAACGCAAGCGATCACAGAAGCACTGGTTCAGGCAGGCAGAGGAACTGTGTTGAGTTGGCAGCACAGCACGTGCCAGCACGCTCGCGTTCCCTTTCTCTCGACCGCCTTCCAGCTCTAGCTGAGCTCGCAGCTTGGGGCGTGACATACTTTTGAAGCCAGCCCGTTGCGTCCGCTCGAACCGCGGGTCGTCGCGTGTGAGCTTCCTGCAGCGTTCAGCTCGGCCCCAGACGTTCTCCACCCCGTCTCAAGGCGCAGGGTAAGCTGCGGAGCGTCGGAGCGCCCGCCTCAAGGCGCCCTTTCTCGGCCTCGCTCTTGTAGCTTGCGCGGGCTGTGCAGGACGCACGAATTGCAGACTGCGTGTTCACATGTCATTTTGAGCCGGCCGACACGTGGGTGGGGCGCTGGCGGACCTCGCTGTTGGGTGTACCGCTGGTCGGTCCGCCACGGCCGCCGCTGGTGCGGGGGTGCTGGGCGAGCTGCTCTGTGTGATATGTGGAGACGCCACCTTCTTGCTGGCAATCTGGTATAGTCCTGTAGGTGTTAGAAAAGCTCCATTCTGGTGCGCCTCTGTTTCCAATGCTCAGCTGAGCCTGGTCAACTTTGTCGACGCCCACCCTGGTGTGCCCGCTCCCCGCTGCAGGCCAGGACCCAGCACCCAGCAGCCATGGCGGGCTACCCTCCCCCTGACAAGCAGCAGTACCCTCCGCCCGCAGACTACCCGCCACCAGCTGGCGCACCGCCGCCGGGCTACCCCGCAGGTGGGAGGAGGAGGGGCGATGAGGCGGGTGCCACCGCTGTTCCTTGTCTCTCGTGCTTGCTGCCCTGCTTCTACCACTGCCCCTCTCTTACTGCATATACCCTGCCTCGTGTGCCTGCAGACGGCGTGCCTGTTTCGGGCGACAAGGGCTACCCCTACGGTGAGCTGCCAGCCCTTGCTTACCATGTGGAGCAGCACCACACTGTTGGCGTTTTAGCTGCCTAGAGCTGCCTGCAGTGCACAGAGGTCTTGGCATGGGCTGTCGCACAGCAAAGCGCTGGCAGCCCACTTCACAGTAGCGCGCCGCCAGATCCCCTGCAGGCTACCCTCCCCCGAGCGGCTACGCTCCGCCGCCACCTGCCGGCTACCCCGCTGGTGGCTATGGCGCGCCTGCTGGCTACGGAGGTGCTGGCTACGGAGCCCCTGGCGGCGGCTACGGCGCACCACCGCCCAGCTACTATGGGCCGCCGCCTGGGTACCAGGGCTACCAGCAGGGCCCCCCGCAGCAAGTGCACGTCCACCAGCAGAGCAACCCGGGGACAGACTCGTGCCTGGCGGCCTGCTGCGCTGCCCTTTGTTGCTGCTGCATGATGGATGCATTGTTCTGAGTGTGCTTGTAGGGCACGCCTGGAGGTCCATGCGCCTGGCCTCCGCTGGTGCGGCTGGCAGGATTGCCCCACCATATGAGCGGGCACCCACCGCAGCCCCCCCCTTTGACCCATTCTTCGCAATCCGGTAGTGTATTGTAGTCTAGTGTAAACTAATGCCAGTGTAACCTGAACCAACAATTAGGTGAGCTCCAGGTGTAGCAGTGAGCCTCAGCCTGGCGCGCCGCATGGCAGCGCGGCGCAGCGCAGCGCACAGCGGCGACGGGGCAGACCTCAGGAGTCCTTCTCTGCTGCCCCTGGGGTGGCAGTGATCGCAGCTCAACATTTCAAGGCTTCAAGCACGAGTTCAGTGGGCTCCCTTGCGCCTGGCCCTCTGTGTGAGAGTCTCCTTCAGGCGTGACTTAGCGGCTTTTCTCCACCTACCGAGCGTCAAGGTGAGCTGCGGAGTCACGGGCAGCACCACGAGAAGGTTTCAGTGGCCTCCTTCCACACCCGCGATCACGCGGCTGCGCAAGCTGCGCAAGAAGTGGGCTCCGCAGAGGCGTCGTCAGCTGCAGCTGCTGGCGCACCGATGATGCCATTTGTGCAGCCTCGGCGGGGGTACTGCTGGGTGGGCCGTCGCCGCCGCCGCCAGCAAAAGGCGGACCTGCCAACCGTGCGCCTAGCATCGCCGCTGCTCAGATGATGCTCTCTGAGCAGCTAAGCTGCTGCGCTGTTACCCACTGCTGCTCAACTGCACCCACCGCCTGGTGGTGCCCGCCCACCCGCCAAACCATTGCTCGCTCCCGCTGCAGGCCAGGGCACCAGCAGCCATGGCGGGCTACCCTCCCCCTGACAAGCAGCAGTACCCTCCGCCCGCAGACTACCCGCCGCCTTCGGGCGCGCCGCCTCCGGGCTACCCCGCAGGTAGTCACTCGACGGTGTTGTAGCTGACGCAACCTGCCAAGTACCTTGCCCGCTGGGTGGGGACTGTTCTGCGCGGCGCTGCCCCTGCTGCTGCCGCCCCGTTCTGGCGGCGCTGCCTGCAGACGCAGCTGCTGAATTCAACGTCCTGAGCTAGTTCCACACATGGATGTGCTCCCTGGTGCGCCCTTCACACGGTTCCCTTGCCTCCCATGCTTGTGCACCCGCAGACGGAGTGCCCATGTACGGCGACAAGGGTTACGGTGAGCCGCCAGCCTCTGCTTGCTGGGTGCACAACCGCATGGGTTATGTGTGTGGCCATCAATTGCTCACAGCGCGCCCAGCTGAAGTGAGCCCCCAACGTGCCCTGCATAGGATGCAGCGAGCAGCTGCCCCTGCACTGCCGCACTGCTGCTGTGCTGGCGTGTGCCTCCGCACGTGTACCTGCCGTTGTGCCGCTCACCGCGCCTCTCGCCGCTCCCCCACCCTCCCCCGCAGGCTATCCCCCACAGGGGGGCTATGCGCCGCCCCCGCCTGCTGGCTACCCCGGCGGCGGCTACGGGGCACCCCCTCCCAGCCACTATGGGCCGCCACCGGGCTACCAGGGCGGCTACGGCGCCCCCCCGCCGCAGCATGTGCACGTGCAGCACCAGAACAACAGCAACCCTGGCAGAGATGGGTGCCTGGCGGCCTGCCTGGGCGCGCTGTGCATATGCTGCATGGTGGATGCCTGCTTCTGAGAAGCTTCCGAGAAGCTGACGCCCAGTGGCAACACCAGGCTGCACAACTGTGGCAGCGGCGCAACGGGAGCACAGATGCCCAGCTTCGCCATCGCAATCCTGCGCTCATTCCGCCTTTCTTCCCTGTATTACAACTGCATAATGTACAACAGTGCCCGAGTTCCCACTTGATGTGTCATGCAAACGAGCAAAAGCAACCACACTAGCGCAAGGGCTTGCCGTGTTGCAGTGTAAGACCTGCCAGCAAACGTTGCGCTGCGTGTGCGGCGAGTTGGTGTGCAGGCGGCACCCACCCTCTAGAGATATTCAACATCAGCCTTCAACGCCACTACTTCTCCCTGCCCACGATCACATGAGGAGTGGGTGCAGCAGACACAGCAGGGTGCAGGGGACAGTTGGTCAGCCCCCATTGGTACACTGCGGGGCACCCAACTGGCAAAGTTGGGGGAGCTGTGTAGCCCTGCCATGAAGAATGCAAAGAGGGCGAGCAACTGCACGGGTTGGGTGGAGGGCAGGCAGGCGGCATGCTAGACAGGCAACAAGCTGCCAGCTGACGGCAGGGATGCAGGCCGGCTCCTGGCCATGGGAGCACCCGCCACCTCAGCATGACCCTCAGCGTAGTATGGTGGCGATCCCTGCTTCTACGTGGCGCGGCCATACATACATGATATGCACATCTGCAAGCGACTGCAGCCTCTCAAGGGCGTGAGCGTACACATGCGGCGGCCTTCGTGCCCCGTCCTTCTGCTTGTCGCGAGCCTGGCGCTGGCCCTGTTGGGAGACGCCGCTTCCAGGACCCTGTCCCAGGTGCGCGGTGCCTCTGCGACCGCCACGCCCGTGCCGACGGGGGGCATAACACTGACATCGGGCATGCCGCCACTGCCGCCGCCGGCGCGGGCCGCCGCTCCGTCCCTTTCGTCTACACGCCTCGCAACGCCCCATGCCCGTGGTCCCAGCATGCAACCTCACATGCGCGTCCTGTGCATCTTCCTGCAGGCGGAATGCAACTACAGCTTTGCACAATGGCTGGAGCTTGCCAGTCAGGGCGGCTGCGATCCTGCAGCACAGCCCGCCCTCTGCTGCACCCCGCTTGCAGCTGTGGGGCCCTGCCTAGCGGCGATGCATGATTTTGAGACGGGCTTGGGCAACCCTGACAGCCTACGACGCATGTGAGCAGCGGGGCAGCAGGGGACACGCGTGCCGGTGCTGCTGGCGGCATGGCCTGCCGCCGGCGGCCGCTCCATGCGCCGTTCTCTGCTTCTAGTATCGTCCTGCCTTACAGCATTCCAACGCGAGGCACGTCTAGCCATCAGCTCTTCTGCTTCTGCAGCTGTGCCGGACTGACGAATCTGTTACCTGGACCACCCATGTGATGCAGGGAAACTCTGTACACATTCTGCGGCCTCCCCATCCCTAGCGCCCCGCCCCTTGCACCACCACCCGACGAGCCTGCGCCCTCTGCGCCTGCCCCGTGTGCCGCCGCCCCGCCTGGCTCCGCCCACGGGGATGACAAAGAGTTCCTTATTATCGACGACGCCTGCTTCGATGCCTTCCTCGAAGTGCTGGGCACGACGTGCTCTGGGCAGCGGGCAGACCCCACCCTCATGTGCTGCTTCGACATCGAAGACTTGGGAGCCACGTGCGTGGCCGACTTCCTGGGAACAGTCATGATGACGGGCGGTACCGAAAGTGATACGGTGAAATACATGTGAGTACCACTGAGGTAGGGTTCGGCAGAGGGAAGCTGTGCTGTTGAGGTGCCCCACCTGCCGTGCCATCTACAAACTCGCAGGCTGGGCCTGCTGCTGTAACAGATGGGTGGGTGCTTTGTGCATGCGCTGCCTGGCTCGACTGCGCTGGCATGGGCTTGCGGTCAATGGGCCCTGTGGCCTCTCATGCTCATTCCACTCTCTCCACCTCCAACAATACAAGCCTGTGCATGCATGCGTGCCAAAGCCGCAGGCCCTTGCTTCCCTCCCCACCGCTCACGCTTGCCACCCTCCCCTGGCTGCCCCCGCCCTGTGCAGAAAGGATTTCATCGTCGCCTGCGAAATCTCCCTGCCCCCTGGCCCCGCCGCCACTGCCGACGACAACGGTTGCTATCGGGCCTTTGAGGCTGCAGTAGCAGAGCCCTCCTGCACAAGCAGCGACACGGCGGTGTGCTGCACCCGCTTGGGAGAGCTGGGCCGGACGTGCCTGCACCGCGTGCTGGGATCCTACTCGTCGCGCAACGAGACCAGATCGTATGATGGCCTGTGAGTGCCTCCCCACCTCCCTGCATGTGCCATCTGCTTGCTGTGTGCCCCTGCGCAGCAACACGTCCACCGCACGTCAGTGTGGAAGGGTGGGAGAGTGGGCTGCCAGCGTGCCAGGCAATGTTAGGGCGGGCAAGCAGGCAGGCGGGAAGGGCTCGGGGTATCTGTTAAGCAGGATTAAGGAGGGAGGAAGGCATGGCAGGCAGGCGGCGCCCCGCACCCGCTCCAGGTGCTCCTCAGCCAATGAGCGACGCCTCTGCCTGAACATGGTCCACAACTGGCACCCTGGCTGCAGGTTGGGGGCCGTCACTAGCTGCAGGATCCCCTTATTTGGTCCCGAGGCAGCTGTCTCAGACGGGTGCACCTAGAATGCTGACCTGGCCAGGCTGGGATGGTAGCTGCGTGGAAGCTGCGCAAGCCACACTTGTCAATGTGGCACCAAGCCGCCACTGGCAGCCTGCCTCGCGCTGACCGTTCGCACCCCGTCGACATTTACCTATGCCTATCACTTGAATCAATCACTTGTACAGCTGTGGGCCCCAAGCCTGTATTGACTTGAAGTAACACAAGAGTGCTCGCCAGCCTGACGTACACACAACAACCCACACACAGCACGCGCACTTCACAAGCTCAGAGGCCTTGTTGGAGCAGTCTGTCATAGTTCACAACACAATTCGCATCCTGCCATTTGACACTGCCATTCTGCCCTTACTACCCCTCCGCCTGCTTCGCTGCCTCCCGCGCCGCCCCCAGCGCCTTGCACACCCGCCGGTGCCCCGCCCGCCAGTCGGCGTGCGAGCAGGCTGTACCACAGTACCAGACTGCCCGGCAGCCGCCGCACCGCTTTGCGCCTTGCCCTGGCCGTGCCGCCGGGCCACCAGGAGCGCCCAGGTTGGCGCAGCGCAGGTAGGCGCAGCTGCGGGTGGCGGCCGCTTGAGCCGCCTCCAGCTGCTGCACCGCCTGCTGCTCTGGCTCTGCCCACCACGCCTGCAGTGCCTCTGCAAGCCGTATGGCAGGAGGGATGAGCGTACGCTGGTAGTGCTGTAGCAGTTCCATGCTACACTCGGCCTCTTCCCCACCTTCCGCCAGCTCGCACTGCTTGATTGCTGCCTGCAGCGCTGCCAGACCTCCCGCCAGCTCAGACCCACTGGTGCTCCTGTCCTGCCCGCAAGTGTCCAGCACGCTGCGGCCAGCGGTTGCCAGCGTGCTGCACGACACGAAGACTGCTCCCAGCAGCCTGCTGGCCTGCAGGCAGGCAGCGGGCAATCCCACAGCAACGTCAGAGCGGGCGTGCAGCCGGGTGCCTGGGTAACTTCCCCCCTCCAGTGCCGTTGAGACAGCAGGCACAGCGGCAGGCAGTTGGTTGTGGATGACTGAGCCACTTCCTGGCAAAGAATGGCAAGAAGCGGCTCACCAGCCCTGGCGACGGCAGCCCCACTCCAGCAGCCAGCTGCAGTCCATGCGCCAGCAGGCCGCGGCTGAGCAGCAGCGCGGCATAGCGCGGGCAGCGTGGTGCATATTGCACAGCGCATTGCAGCCGCTGCCAGAGGTGCTCTGCATCACGAGGGGTCTGCAGAGGAGGCCAGGAGGTAGAAGAAGCAGGAGAAGACAGCTTACAGCCAGAAGGCGCGTGGTTGGGGAAGCCAAGAAGACATCGAGCAAAGGGCACCAGTCAGGTACCAGCAGTGGAGGACAAGTGGCGCAGGCCAGTTGCTGACAGCGCTCCACCTAAAACACGTGCTCGCCGAGGCTTTCTGTGTTTTAAAGGCAGGCTCGTTTGCTGCGCCACCATTCCAGCAGTGTGGCTAGCTCCCCTGCCCCCCCTATTCCAGCTCACCTCACCCCAGCAGTGGCTGGTCAGCTCCCCCACCCATCTTTTGGCAGCAGCGGTTGGTTAGCTCACCTGCGAGTCCTGCTGCATGCTGGCTTCAAAGGCAGCCAGCAGGTCAGGCGTGAGCAGAGCGGCAGGCGCTGCCGCAGCAACCAGCACCAGCTCGACGTGCATGGTCACTGCCAGCTGCTCCATCGTCTGCCCTAGCTTCCCAGCCATGACAGGCAGCACCTGGGCGTGGGCCGCGCAGATGGCCTGCAGCCGCCTGCAGGGCAGCCAGGCAGGATGGCGCTTGATGATGGTGCACGGCAACGTTGCACATGCCGCCCGCACACTCAGCTGGTTGAAGCAGCAGCCGCGGCGCCGCCACGTAGGTGCCCAAATCGCATTCATACCTGTGCAGTGCCTCCTCGTCTCCCTGCGCTGCATCCTGTGCTGCACTCAAGAGCTCAAAGTTTGTGTGAAACGCGAGCTCAAGCGTGTCGCTGGCGCCCACTGCCAGCGCATCCCAGTAGCTGTGCGCCAGCGGCTCCTCTGCCGCAGACGGCGCAGCATCAGCCGATGCTGCCCTCGGCTTTAACAGCTGCTCCAGCGGGGAGCCGTCCCCCTCATCTGCGGCCCAGTGCAGCAGGCGGCAGACCGTGGTGTGCAGGTGCCACAGCGGCTCCGCCTCGGCGGCGGCTGCATCTTGTACATCTGAGCCATGCTGTTCTGCGTGCCAGGCGCACAGTAACTCAGCGCCCCTGCACCACACCGCCAAGCATCTGTCTGCCAGTGCCGCTGAGTTTGTCGCCAGGTGCGAATCTTCAATGAGCTCCTGCTGCTGTGCCGCCTCGTCAAGCTGCAGACGGCAAGCTACGTGCACCGTGCCGAGCGTCGGAAGCAGCCGCAGGCACTCCTCAGCTGCACAGCATGCAGGGCAGAACATTGTAGTTAGCAGCAGCAGCTCGTGCTTTGGTGTCCCTAGATTAAGAACAGGACAGGGTGCGCAGCGGCCACGCCACTTGCCCTCCTGACTCACATGCGCGGCACCAGTCCGCAGCTTGGCTGGCGCTGGCAATTGCGGGTGCCTGTGGCAAGAATCCCAGCTCCCAGCTGTAGAACAGCATGCATGAGAGGGTGGCCACATCTGCCAGTTCGCAAGTGCACAGGCGCATGGCCGCGGCAGCATACGGCACCAGCTGCAGCACCGCTGCCGCCACCTCTGGGCCTTGGTCACCGGCACCGCTGCCGCCAGTTGCCGCGTCCCGTGCTGCACATACAGCTATGGCAGCCGTCTCCAGTGCCCGCAGGCAATACTCATCGCGCTGCCCCTGGCCTGCCCACACAATTCCGGGGTCCAGAAAGCGGCGCAGGGCGGCTGCCGCTGGCGCCAGCAGCTGCATTGTGCGGCCTGAGCTGGGCAGCTGCAGCACAGCAGGCTGCAGTGGTTCAGAGGTGAGGGTGGCCAGGCCTTTGCGCAGGTACCACAGCAAATCGGGCGCCACATCGTTGATGCCGCCACCGCTGCCGCCGCTGCCGCTGCCGCTGCTGCCGTGGCCACTGCTGCTGCTGCCCCTGCTGACCGGCCTGGCGCACGGCCCACGCATCACTGCCTCCTCCTCTTGCTCCCCCGCTGCCGCCGCCGCCGCCGCCGCCTCCTGCTGCTCCTCCTCCTGCTGAAACCCCTCCTGCTCCCTGTCCTCCCTCTCCCGCTCCTCCAGCTGCCTCAGCACCGCATTCACTCCCGTGAGCGTAATGTGAACCAGCTCCTCTTGCTGCTGCGGGGCAGCTGCCAGCGCTGGCCCCAGCTGGAAGGCCTCCTCGGACAGCACGAAGTGCAGCACTTGCAGCAGCTGCCCAGCAGCGGCAGCCCAGGCACGGGCGTCGGGCGCGTCAGGCAGGGTGCCTGGACACAGGGGGGAAAGGTACATGATATGCGTTTTATGGTGGGCTTGCAGCTTCAGTGCAGAGATTGGCGGCCGTGTGACTTTCAGCATTGCTTCCCTCTTACCGTGGTGTGCCTCAGCTTGCTGAAGCACGCGCCCCGCCGCCACCAGCCAGGGCAGCAACGCGCTGGGCTTGGCGGCCGTCCTCGCCACGGCGGGCAGGGTGGCTGCCGCCCAGGGCTCTTGAAGCGTGGCAAACAGCCGTGAGATGCTGTCAGCTTGAGCCATCATGCTCCGGTGGTTGGGGTCTGAAGGGTCAAAGGCTGAGGCGGCATGCTGCAGCCAGCACAGGCCGCCGCCAAAAGCGAGACTGCAGGCGCCAATTGCTAGGCGGTACAGATCAGGCCCCCCCATCTGTGCAGCGCTCAGCATCGACAGGCAGGCATTCGCAGTTGTAAACTGCGCCACAAGAAGGCTGGCGTGCGCCCGCACAACCCCGCTGCAAAAGCTGCTCGGTGGCAGCCCAGCTACCGTCGCTGCTGCCGCTGCAGATCTGCTGAACTCCTGCAAATGCTCGCTCAGCCTTTGCACCACCCTGCGCTCAGTCCAACGTGTAGTACCGTGTGAGAGGACAGGCTAGGTCCCTATGTTCGCAGGCGGGCTGTGAGTTCAGGCAGCCCGCTGGGTCCGGCACAGGCAGCAGCTCCCTCTTCATAGGGGTTTAACCCTAAACCTTAAACCCTAACTCCTATTGGCTCCCTCCCTCGCACCTGGAGATGCGCTGGCGCATGTGCTCGTCTGGCAGGGGTTCTGAGCCCTCCTCCCATGCTGCCTGCTCATCCCCGGGCTGCTCAGCTGCCTCCCTGAAGTTCGTGCCCGCCATGTCCTCCCACTGAGACAGCAACCGCTCCCACTGCTGCCGGGCGGCGCTCATGGCGGCGGCGGGGCTGGTTGTTGGTCCGCACTGTGCGGCGGCCGAGGGTCTGGCCTCGGCTGGCGGGCACAGACGGGATGCGCCTGCCAGTTTGCGAAGCAGCTGCGCCTGCCGGAGTCAGGAACAAGCAAGGGGCGGGGGAGTCTTAGAGGCGCGTCGCCTGGGCCGCCTCGGTTCGACAGAGCGAGGTATGTGTATGCGTTGGAGGTTAGGGGGAGTGACGCCAGCCGACGACCTACTTCGCCCTGTCAGCCTGCCTGACGTGTCACCCTTCCAAGGGTGGTGACATAGGCTTCCGCCTGTGGGGTCTACACCGTGGCTCATGTGCTCAATGGTCAGTCATGGACAGTGTAAACCTGCTGCCTGTAGAACATCAGAAGAGCAATTGCAAGGTCGTGTGCAGGCTCGTGTGCAGAGGCACTGCGGCTCTTGCAAACAGTGCAGCCGCCCATCTGGCTGCCACGCTGCGGTTGCCCAGCGCGCCTCCACTCAGGTGCAGGGCAGCTGGCCTGCGGCCCGCAGGCTGGCAATCATGCTGCGCGCGAAGCGGTTGGGCTGCAGGACCGTATTGGCCAACGGCAGGTTGGTGGTGGGGGAGCAAGGAGGCTGCCCTGCTGCCTGCTGCCGCGCAATCCAGGCTGCAGGCGGGGGACACACCAGGGCGGCGAGTTAGCAGCGGTGTGCGTCGTCCTTGGCCAAGCCAGCAGCACAAGCAGAAGCAGCAACAGTGGCCCCCGCAGCAGCACGATCAGAAGCAGCACAGCGGCCCAACAGCGGCACAATCATGCGGCAGCAGTGGCAGCTGCGCTGCTGGGGCCACTGCTGGGGCCTGCTTGCCTTGGATTGCAGCTCATAGGTGCTGTGAGGGGAGGGCAGGGCAGAGAGCAGAGCACATCAGTATGAGAGGGTGAGTGGAGCTTGGCTCCATTCTGTTCGCCGCAGCCATGCTGCCTCCCAGCCATGCTTCCTGCCTACTGCTGCCAGGCGGCCTATGACGCACCACACGCCCATGGAGGGAGGCCAGTAGGCACCCCTCCCCTCCACACCCCACCCCGTCAAAATCCCCTCCACCGCCCCCGCTCTTGCCTGCCGTCTGCAGCCACCACTGGATCCCCCATTGGCTCGTGAGTTATTGGGCACAGCAGCTCACTCAGGAGCTAGGGATCCAGCCCTGCTGCCAGGGGGCCGCCACCAGTGCCCGCTGCAGCGGGGCCGCCGCCAGCGCCTGCTGCCGGGGGACCGCCGCCGGCACCTGCTGCGCATGCCGGGGGGCCGCTGCCAGTCGCTGCTGCCGCGGCGGCGCCGCCAGACCCTCCTGCTGGGCCAGCGGGCGAGGCAGGAGGTGCAACGGCTGCATGGTGGCGGGGCGCAGCGGGGCCAGGCGAGACCAGGGCACTGACAGGTGCCGCCTTGGCGGCGGCCACTGTGCGGCCGGTTCCAGCCGGCACTGCACTGGGGCAGCTGGCCACCACAGGAATGCTGCTGGTCACCAATGGCAGCCCGGTCCTGCTGCTGCTTGAGGATGGCTCCGTCACATCTGAGGCCGCTGCCGGCGCCGCTGGCGCCGCTGTCCCCCTGCCCCTCTGCTTCGTTTTGCCGGTCTCGCTGGCGCTGGCCTGCAGGCCGGGGCCGTCATCCTCGCAGCCTCTGGCACCGCTGGAGCGCCCAGCAGTGCCGCCCTGCTGCGCAGGCCTGCCTGCCTGCACAGCATCAGTTGAACTCCAGCTGCCTTCAGCACGCTCTGCCTCTGCGCCTGGTGCTGGCACGGGGGCTGCGGGAGCCGGAGCAGCAGGAGAGGCCTCAGCCTGCCCCCGCGCTGCCTGCCGCTGGCGTGCTTGCTGGCTCCGGTGCTTGGCGGCTTTCGCACCGCCCGCACCCTGCACCTTCTGCGCTGGCGCCTGTTCTTCCTCAGCTAGCAGTGCTTCCATGGCTGCATCTGCTCCTGCCGCTGCGGCTGCTGCCTGGGAGGCGCATGGCGGAGGCGGTACAGGCGGCAGCTGGAGGTTGCCGCGCCGCTGCGGCTGCGCTGACGCGCCAGCCGAGTCGCCACTGCAATGCGGCACAAGGAGCAGTAATAACGCACTTGGATCAGTGGCCTTGTCCATGCCGCAAGCTGCTGATGCATCACAGCATGAGGCAGGAGGCAAGAACACACCAGAGCCACACACCTGCTGTGCGATGTTTCCCGGGGTAACTTGACCCGGGGTGCAAGTCCTGCCCATGACGCTGCAGCGGCGGCAGGCGCCAGGCTGGCACACGCTTGGGTGGCAGCCTTGCGCAGGCCTTTGTTGGGGCAGCTGCGCAAGGCCTCAAGCACGGGAAGGCCGCCGACGTTTACAATGTCTAGGCGCACCGCTTCAGGCCCGCCGGCGCTCAGGCTGCACAGCGCAGCGGCTGCCAACTCTTGCACCGCCTCGTCGCCAGTGCAGCTCAGGCCGTGCACCAGCGCCCATGCGCCGTAATAGTCCACAGCTGCACTGAGCTTGGACCCCCCGCAGGCCAGGGAGTGCAGCAGCCACGCTGCATAGCGCCGCACTGCAGGGCAGCCGTTATTGAGGCATCGGACCAGAGTGCTGACTCCGTAAGCTGCCACAAGTGCGGACCGCACCTCTGGCCGGTGGGCCACCAGCTTGGCCAGTGCCCAGGCGGCTGCCTTCTGTGTTGCCTCGCCCTCCCAGGCCGCCAACCGTCGCACAAGGACTCGAATGCCGCCCTCTGCCACCACAGCGCGGTAACAACCGGCGGTGTCAAGAGCCAGCAAATCGCACAGGGTTTCCGCTGCGGCGCAGTTGCAGCTGCAGCGCAGCTGCCGCATGAGGGCTGCTATGCTGCCTGGCGCTGCTGTGATGGCGGCGGTTGCCGCGGGGCTGCCTCTGCTCAGGCTGCGCAGCACCGCAGCTGCGTATGTGCAGGCTTCATACGCGCGGGAGTGGAGCAGGCACTGCACCAGAGCAGGGATACCGCCGGCCTCTAAGATACTTGCTCTGTGCTCAGGGCTGCTGCGGGCCAGGCTGTGAAGCAGCTCGAGTGCTGTGAGCTGATCCTGGCTGCAGGTGTCACTGCTGGGCAGGAGGCGCAGCAGGGCAGGGATGGCGCCTGCGGCCGCAATGGCGCGCCGGACCGCGGGAGTGGCAGCCAGCGCCAGCAGCGCTGCGGCCGCCGCTGCACGCGCCCCCTCATCGGCGCTGCCCAGCAGCTGCACCAGCGGCGGGATGCCGCATGCGGCTGCGATGCTGGCCGAGCTACTGCCGCTTCCTGCTGCCAGCGCACGGAGCGCCCAGGCGGCTGCCTGCTGCACTTGTGAGCTCCTGCTGCGCAGCAGGTGCACCAGGCCGCTGGGGCCCCCGGCGGCAGCAATCCCCTGCTTCGCGGGAGGGTTGAGGAAGGCCACCCGCTCAAGCTGCCTGGCTGCCTGTGTGTGCACCGCCTCGCTGCTGCTTTGAAGGCGATGTACGAGAGCAGCTGCTCCGGGAAAATCCATGGACAGTTGGCCTAGCCTGCGTGCATGGCGCGGCCGGCAGGTGAGCGGGCCGTTGGGGCTGGCGGCACGAGTCGAAAGGGGCAGGGTTAGCGCCACAGAAGCGACAGTGCAGTCCTAGTACTGTCCAAGGCCAGACCTGCCGGTGAGAGCTGCTCAGAGGTTGGGGTCGGCGCACAGGAAGCGCCGGCGGTCTATCCACAGGCACACGATGGAGGGCTCTTGTCAGGTTGAACCGACAGAGATGTAGGCTGGAAGCAGGGTGTCTCTGGCTAAGCTGTCCCTGCGACCCTGCCAGCTGCATCTGGCCCTGGCGCGCGCCCGCTCTGCCCGCTGTGCCGACGCGCCCTTGGCTGTGGTGTGGGTCAATGATCGACATTTCAATCTAACGTTTCTAAATCTTTACAAATGACTGCTATATACACGCGACAAACCGAATACCGACAATCACGATCAACAGGGAAGGATGGAAAGGTCACCACTGCTGCCCCTGCCCTTCGCCCGCCTGGCCTGCTCACCCCCGCTGCCGTGCCGCCGCCAGCGCCTTGCACACCCGCCGGTGGCCTGCCCGCCAGTCTGGCCCGGAACAGGCGGTGCCGCAGTACCACACCGTGCGGCAGCCGCTGCACCTCTTGGTTCCCTGGCCGGGCCCTGCCGCTGGGCCCGCTGTGGTTCCCAGGTTGGCGCAGCGCAGGTAGGCACAGCTGCGGGCGGCCGCCACCCGAGCTGCCTCCAGCTGCAGTGCTGCCTGCTGCTCCGGCTCCGCCCACCACGCCTGCAGCGCCTCTGCCAGCTGCGTGGCAGGCGGGATGAGCGTGCGCTGGTAGAGGCGCAGCGCCAGGCTGGGGGGCGCACCCTGCCCGCCGCCCTGCCGCTTGCACTGCTCGATTGCCGCACAGAGTGATGCCACGCCTGCCACAACGACCAGCCTACTGCTGCTGCGGCTGCTGCTACTGCCGCCGGCAGCCGTGTCGCTGCCCGGGGATGCGGCCTCACCAGCAGCTGGCTCTGTTCCGCTGCTGCCACCTGTGCCCAGCTGTACATCGCACTTGGCTGCCATGTTGACACACACCATGTAGACGTCGTTAAACAGGTGGCGCACCTCCTCAAAAGCCTCTCGCTGCAACAGGGGGGGAGAGAGATGGGAAACAAACGCAAGATGGGCAGGCGTCGGCGGCATGCTGCACATCAGCCGCCGGCAAGCAAGGCGCTGGCACACTTGCGGACCCACCCCACGGCCTCGGGCGAGCTCCGCAGCATGGCCCTGCGCATCAGGCGGCGCAGAAAGAAACGACACCCAGCGGCAGAACACCCCCCAGCATGCCCTCAAGCACGGCGACCGACTCACCATGTTGGGTGCGGGCAGGCCCACGCTTTCAATGACGCCCAGCCCTTGCACCAGCAGGCTGCTGCTGAGCAGCAGGGCAGCAGAGGGCAGCCACTGTACGGCGTATTCAAGCACGCTGCGCAGCAGGTGCATGGCGTAAGGGCCCTGCAGGAGCCACAGAGAGACAGGGCAACAGCAGTGCAGAGGTGACCGGGAGAGGGCAGCCACTGGACGACTTAGCCACTCTGCACAGCTGGTGCTCGGCATAAGGACCCTGCGTGTGCACACGCCACACCCAATCGGCTACACAAGCCGTCAGCGACCAGGCGAGGCAGTGTCGAGGTCAGGCAGTGGCAAGGCGCATACACATGACGTCAGCCAGGCCTGTCCACGACTGCTCAGTGCCATGCCCTCTCCTTGTCACAAGGCTGGACATGAAGAAGCCTGCCCCCCCGTGCTGCAGCTCTAAAAATCCCTCACCTGCAAGCCACGCCGCAGGCTCTGCTCCGCCGCTGACAGCAGGCCGGGCGCCAGCAGCGCGGGAGGTGTGGCTGCGATCACACCATGCCACCGAATGGTGTCGGCCGGACTGGAAGCTGCCAGCTCCTCTAGTGAAATGCCCTGCTTCTCTGCCAGCAGGGGCAGCACCTGTGAGTGGGCGGCGCACATCGCCTGGAGGCGCCTGCCACACAGGGAAGGCAACAAATGGGCCAAGGTGTGTCTCAGTCATCCAGACCGTGATCAGTAAAGCTGGCTGGCTGGCAGGCAGGCAGGCAGGCAGGGCCTAACCGTGTTTAGCACCGGGCAGGCAGGGTCAGCTTTAGGCAGCAAGCAGGAAGGCTGGCAGGGGCTCACAAAAGACAGACAGGCACCAGGTCAGGGCATGCCGTGGCATGCAGGCTAGGCAGGGGCTGGCAGGCACTCCAATGGCTGACACCAAGCAAGCGCAACTTTGTTTTAGCCCACCAGACCCAGCACCCAGTCAGCCAGCAGCCAGCGTCTCACCTGCGGGCCTGCGCCGCCTCCTCCGGCCGCCCCGAAGCCATGCGCAGCCACGTGCGCGTGCCTTCCAGCGCAAACACTATCGCCCTGCTGGCACACACATTCAGCACCTCCCAATCGCTCAGCGACGGCAGCACCGCCAGCTGCTCCCTGCCCTGAGCCGCGGCCCAGTGCAGCAGGCGGCACACGGTGCTGTGCAGCTGCCACAGCGGCTGCGCCTCTTCGGCGGCCGCCGCCTCGCGCTGGCCTGCCGCTGCGGGGCCAAGGAGGGTTGGGATCTGCGCAAGCAGGTGGGTCCAGCTCTCAAAAGCCACGCCTGCCAGCACCTCTGCACCCCGGCTAGGGTGGGCCTCGGGTGCTGGCAGCGGCAGCCCCACAGATCTGCCGCGCCACCCGGTGTGCAGGGCGCTGAGCAGCGGCAGCAGCCGCAAGAAGGCGTCGGCTGCGGGGCACAAAAGGAGGAGGGGGGCCCATCCGCGCGCCGTGACTGTCAGTAAGGAACCATGGAGAAACTGGGATTGGCCCAGACGGATGGCCTAGGGTGGGCCTAGGCCATGGCATGCTGTTGGCAGCAGGAGAAGTTGGCCAGTCACCTCCGCAAGCCAAGCTCACCGAGGCAGCCATATCAATAAGACTGCACCAGACGCCTCCGCCAGCCCAGGCAACACATTAGTCTACCCTCCCTGCTCACCTGCACGGCACCAGTCGGCCAGCTGCCCGGCACCTTCACGGGTGTGGGGCACCACCTGCAGTACCAGCCAGCTCAACCAGAGCACCGCCCCGAGGTCGGCGCCATCAGGTGCACAGACGCCGTCGCCTGCGCACACCTCAATCGTGGCAACTGCTTCCGGCGCAATGCGCAGCAATGCGGTGACCACAGCATCGTTGGCGCCAGCAGCGTTGACGCCGACGCCGTCGCACACTGCCGCGCTCGCGAGCTTCAGAGCCACGATGCAGAACAATGGACGCTGGGTGCGGCAAGCTCCGGACCGCTGGCCAGGACCAGCCTCAGTGTGGCTGTTGCTGGGCCCAGCAGCTGCACCACTCCCCCGTGGGAGGCCAGATGTGAAGTGCCATCCACTAGGCACTCTGTCAGCAGGTGGAGCCCCCGAAACACGGTCTGCCACCACTCCCGCGGCCCTGCCGCTGCTGCTGTGCCTGCTGCCCCTGCTGTGCCGCCGCTGCGGCTGTGCCCGCTGCGTTACCGCTGCTGCGGCTGCCTGAGGGAGCTGAGCGGTCACGCCCCTCCGCATCTGCCTGCTGCACCATCAACGTGACCGCGCTCAGCACGACCTGCGCCAGCTGGCGCTGCTGCTGGTGGTCGGCTGCCAGCCTGGGCTGGAGCTCCGAATCAAAGAGCAGGAACGTGTTCAGAATTACAATCAGGTAGGCTGCGGGCAGGGCGACACGTCCACGTGCTGCCCCTTCAGATCCTTCACAGTGAGAGGAAGCGAAGAGAGAGGGAGGGCAGCAGGCGGGCACCCGGGAGGGTTGGCAGTGTAGGGGTCAGGGTCGCATGCTGCAAAAGCCCTGCCCGCCAGGCTCCATGTCAGACCAGCCTGCGCAGGCTGCACATAAGATAGCTGCACATAAAATAGCTGCACAACTGGCTGCACACCAGGCACTGCACAAGTGGGCACGCAGCCCTGTGATGCAGCACCCACCTGGGTCGGCGGCAAGGGCCTGCAGCGCTCCCCCAACGGCCAGCACCCAGGGCAGCAGCCTGCCCGGCTTGGTGGCTTCCCTGGCCACGGCGGGCCGGACGGCGGCAGCCCACGAGTTGCCCAGCACGCGCAGCAGGCGCTTCACCGCTTGCAGCTGGCACTTGAGGCAAAAGGCGTCCAGAGAGTCGGCGTCTGCGGCAGCATTCCCCTGCTCCAGCACGCGCCGCCCGCTGCCAAACACGAGGGTGCACATGCATGCCGCCAGCCGCGTGAGCTCCTGGCCCCCCATCTCTGCCGCTTCCATGAGCCTGAGGCAGGCCTCGCTGGCCTGGAGCGCGGCTGTGTGCTGGGTGCTGCGCACGTCGACGCCGCGCACAACTGTCGAGGTACCGGGCGCTGCGTCCAGCTGCTGCAGCTGCTCGCCCAGCCCGCCCACCGCCCTGCAGCGCACAAGGCCACGCTGGAGTCACACTCAAGCACACTTGGTCATGTGTGGCGATGGCAGAAACACAGGCCGGGTTTTCCATGCAGCACCCGCATGGCAAGCCTCACGCGCCCCCGCCCGCCACATGCCACCGGCCCCACCTGGCGAGCCGCAGGCGGATGCGCTCCTCTGGCACTTGGCCTGGGGTGCGCTCATCCCCGCATGCGGCCAAGCATGCCCGTCCCGCTTCTAGTGCGGATGGAATCATCATTGGATCCAACAGACGGCCATCCAGCAGCTGCTCAAGCTGAGCCAAGGCCTGCGGCCACTGCGGGCTTCCGCCGCTCATAGCGGCGGGGTGGACCCAATGAGCGCGCGTCTATCCACCGCCGAAGATTCGCTGAATCCCGCGGTGCCTCTTATTAACCGACAGGCAGCACCTGCAGAGGCGCGCCAAGCGGAGTTTGCACCCAAAGCGAGATGAAAGATCTCTGCGACGCGAGGACGTTGCGCTTGAGTATTGCGTCTCACTTGTAGGTCGCTGCGGCGTGCACGCATCTCCGTCTTGCAAGCCCTCCGCCAAGGCCGTGCCAACTCAGCGCGAGCGCTGCGCTGCGCCGCTGCCGCCAGTCCCAGCCAGTACCTGCGCCACCTGCATGCATACTCCTGTTGAACGTAGGTGCACCGTGGGTGCGTTGCACCTGAATGCCTTACAATGTAAGCGCTGCACACCGTTCCCGCAGCAGTGCTCTGCTGTTGGCACCGCCTGCCTGCCCTGCGCCCCCGCATGCAATTTATGGTTCTCTGCTGCTGCTGTCGGTAGAGGGCGGTCGGCACGGTGTTGTGCCCCACCCAAGTGACAGTGGGGCACACCCAAGTTACAGTGGGGCACTAATGACAACGCATGGTTCATTGAAAGAATGCACGAATGAGCGCAAACAAGCCCAGAGAGTGCAACCGGGCAATGGAAAGCAAGGGTGGGTGGGTGGGAAAGCTAGAGTGCAGGCCTAGCTGGCCTGCTGATCACCCAATACCGCACAAGTTGCGGTCGCCTGCCGGCAGCGCTGCCAAGAGCCGCTGGCAGCGGCGGTACGGGCGTACCGTGCTACCGCCAGCAGCGCAGAGAACAGCAGTTACAGCGAGCTGTATCATATTGCGGTTTCACACGCATTACAGCTGCAAGTCAACTGCAGGAACTAGGTATCCATACAGATTACGTCTTGCGCTACTGCCAGCCATGGCATCAGGCACGCAGGCCAGTGCCCTACTCTTGCTGCTGGTTGTCCTGCCTCGCTGCCTGCCGTGCCGCCCCCAGCGCCTTGCACACCCGCCGGTGCCCCGCCCGCCAGTCGGCGTGCGAGCAGGCAGTGCCGCAGTACCAGACTGCGCGGCAGCCGCTGCACCGCTTGGCACCCTTGCCCTGCCCTGCCGCCGGGCCTCCGCAAGCACCCAAGTTGGCGCAGGGCAGGTAGGCGCAGCTGCGGGCGGACGCCGCTTCTGCCGCCTCCAGCTGTGCCGCCGCCTGCTGCTCCGGCTCCGCCCACCACGCCTGCAGCGCCTCTGCCAGCTGCGTGGCAGGCGGGATGAGAGCTTGCTGGTAGAGCTGCAGCAGGTCCAGGCTGGGAGCTGCATCCATGCCACCTCCCTCCAGCTCGCATTGCTGCAGCCCTGCACTCAGCGCCTCACGAGCTGCCGCCAGCGCAGGCTCGCTGTCCTTGCTGGTTGAGCTGCTGTGGCGGCACCTCTGCAGCTCGCCGTCGCCAGCTAGCTCCAGGTTGCAGCAAACCGCGCGGATGGCTGCAAGCAGCTCCCGTGCCTGCAGGCAGGTGGGGTGGGACACGCGTGTTGTCTGGTAGGAGGCAGGGAGGCCTTCATACAAGGCAGCAGAAGGAAGGGGCCATACTTGTGGATGCAAGCGCACTCCAGGGCATGCACGCTTCAAGGCACCAGGCACAGCTTACCAAGCCATTGGACGGCAGCCCCACCCCGGCAGCCAGCTGCAGGCCGTGCGCCAGCAGGCCGCGGCTGAGCAGCAGCGCAGCGTGGCGCGGCCAGAGCATGGCATCCATGCCGGAGCGGTGAAGCGCGCCCCATAGGCTGTCGGAGCTGTGCGCCGCGGCCTGTACAGAACAAGATGAGGGGAGACATGAGTGCGCCGCATAAAACCAGTCCCAACTGTGTAGGCCAGGCACGCTGCGCTGGGACTGGCAAAAGCAACTGGCGGCAGGGCTTCCGTCAGCAGTGCCGCCCGTGGTTTGGCCAGAGATCAGCTTGCACCACCACCAGAGTTCCGCTCACCTCCCAGTGCTGTTTCACGCTCATCTCGAAAGCTTCCACCAGCTCTTTGGTCAGCAGCGCGGCTGGTGCGGCGGCGACAACACGACGCACACCTTCCGAACAGAACTCTGAGCCCGCTGCCAGCTGCACAAGCGCCTGCCCCTGCTTCTCTGCCAGCAGCGGCAGCAGCTGGGCGTGAGCAGCACAGATGCTCTGCAGCTGCCTGCGTCGACAGTCGAGGAATTGGAAAGTCAGCTACAGAGCACGGGCAAACAGCACGGCGTGCCGCACGGCACCAAGGGATTGTGAGCCGAGAGATAGGGTGCACAATGTGCATGTCATGTGCAGTACCTTCTCCTCCTGCGGCAAGGCCGCACCTGCGCAGTACCTCCTTCTCTTCACGCACGTCCTGCTTGGCAGCAGCTTGGATCCACATTGCCCCGACCGCGTTGTAAACCAGGTGGAGAGCCTCGCACGCATGCATGGCCAGAGCCGGCCAGTCGCTCAGCGATGGCAGCGCCGCCAGCTGCTCCTCCACCTGAGCCGCAGCCCAGTGCAGAAGGCGGCACACGGTGCTGTGCAGCTGCCACAGCAGCTCCGCCTCGACGGCGTCTGCCCCTGGAAGACTGCTATAGAGGACCAACGCTGGTGTGACGTGAGAAAGCATACGAACGCAGGTCCAAGCTAACACGTTTGCCACTACGGACAGGCTTGGCTCGTCCACCGACAGCCGCTGCTCCGCTGCTGGTGCGCCGGCCATGCTGAGCCACTGCGCGTGTAGCGGCAACAGCCGCAGAGACTCGTCAGCTGCAAAGCCAGGGTGGAGTGTATGGTGCTGGAGATAATGAGTGGGCAGCAGAGTAAGCACTAGTAGATCCAGCTGTATTTGCACACCACGTTGCACACCAGTCAGGTGTGCATCTGGAAAGTGCACACCCTCCTGTAAGCTCAACCAACTGCAA
>JAPTJF010000615.1:0-28981 GCA_029339195.1 Micractinium sp. NFX-FRZ
CGGCAGATGCGGTTTGCCACTCTTGGCGGCATGCGGCAGCAAAAGAGGCCAGGCAGGGCACATGCTGTTGCATGAACGAATGTAGGTCTGCGGGTACTGGATCAAAGAGGTCGGCAAAGCGGGTGCGGGCACTAAACGTTTTGGACACAGCAAGTGGGGCTTTGGTGGGTCACCTTCAGAGCTCTGCTTGGAAGCCGCACACCGGGGGTGGGCGGGCGCTACCGCCGCCGCGCCTCCTGTGGAGAGCCAGCTGGCTATGCGTCGCTGTTGCACACCCCTGATTTCTCACGCTACAATTCCAGTTGCGCTCCGTATGCAAGCTTGCCTGAAAGGTGACGTCCACGCCGCGGGTCGCTGAGCCGCTGGGCGTCAGGTCCAACCTACTGCCGCTGCTGTCCGCCTTCAAACAGCTCATGGCGTCAACCAAAGTAGAGCGGATGCGCTGCGCGCAAGGTTTTGTCGGGCGAGGATGTGCTACAACTTTGTGTGGCCAGAGCTGGAGGCTACACAAATGGGCAGTACCAGGGTAGTTTCTGGCAACCAGCCTCTGAGAGGTCACCCAGACCGAGCCCAGGGGCCTTTTGCAAATGAGAGGCCACTTGAGCGAAGCTCAATCCCAGGATGCCCAACAGGGCCAGCCGGCGGGCTGCCCGCCAGCCCGCCCGCCCGCAAGTCAGCTTCCGTTCCGGGGAAGGTGCAGTGTGACGTGCCGTAACCACACTCCGCATGCCTACAGCTTTGCATGCAATCCACGGGCCCCGCCTCTCTGCCATACCGAGCCTTGCGACAGAATGCCCCAAGCATAAGCTACCCAGCTTCTGTTCTGTTGGAGTAGCTCACTGCGCCCAAGCTGCGAGTTACAGCAGCGAGCTTTGCGGCGCTCTAGCCGGGCTGCCTACACTTGCCACATGTCAGCCCAAGCGCCAGGTCAGCCCTGCCATGTCAGCGCCAACTCAGCGCTCCGCCTCAACATCCCGCCTGCACCCGCTCCGTTGCATCGTGCCTGGGGCACGTGCAGCGCCAGCTCAGCTCAACCCCATGCCAGCTCAGGCTCCACATCTGCCAGCTCAGCGCCAGCTCAGCGCCAGCTCAGCTCATGGCCTCCACATCCACCAGAACCTGCTCCAGCACCTCCTCTGCCAGGGGCACGTGCAGCAGGTCTGTGCCGTCATTCCCGCGCCTGCAGGGGGAGGCGGGGACCAGGGGGAGGCGTGGGGTGGGGTGGGGGTGGAGTGGGGGGGTGCGGGGTGGGTGGGGGGCGGCGTGGGGAGCTGCGTGTGCATGAGCTGGGCAAGCAACAGCCATGTGCAGCCGCAGGCCGGCGGGCTTCAGCAGGCAACTGCTGGGCCTGTTTGATGTCCTGTTCCAGCTCACTGCTTTCAATTCCTGCCAAGGCGACCCAGCCCGTGGTGACGAGGCAACCGCCCTCCCCTCCCCGCTGAGTGGCCAGCAGCCTGTGGACACTGCACCCTCCGCTCATCCCACCCTGCCCTTGTCACAAACCAGATTCTGCAGCAGCCTGACAATAATACCGAGTCCCGCCCCTCACCGCGTTGCCAGCAAAAGACCAAAGCCCACCATGTGGCCCCCAGTTCCTTGCAATCTGGGCCAGCCCAACCCCCGCCCCCTTACCGCGTGGCCAGCAGTAGCTTAAAGGCTGCCCCCATCCCTCATCGCGTGACCAGCAAAAAACCAAAGCCAGCCCCAGCCCCAAACCCCGCGTGGCCATCAAAACATCCAAAAAGGATTCCACTACGAAAACCAGCCCCCCTCCCCCCCCCTCACCGCGTGGCCAGCAGCTCGTGGTCCCGGAACTCTGTGAGGAACGACTTGAGCAGCATCTCGTTGGACACCAGGAAGCGCGCCCGGCACTGCTGGAACAGCTGCTGGAAGGTGATGCCTGCGCAGGCAGTTTGAAGCCAAGGGAGGGGGAGGGAGGGAATCAGAGGGGCTGGGAAGGAGCGGCACTTCTGGAACAGATGCTGGAAGGTGATGCCTGCGCAGGCAGAGGCACGCATGATTGTTAGAAGGGGGCGCACCCACTGCGCAAAGGCAAGCCTCAACAATGACGACGGGAGGGAAGTTGGCGGGGTGCAAGTGGGGGGCGGGTGGGTGGGACGGGAGGGGGCAGGCACTGTTGGAGCTGCCCCTTTGAAGAGGGAGCGCCTGCGCAGCAGGGAGCTGAGGTCGTGGAGGCGGGGCGAGGCTGGCAGTGGGCAGGAAGGGGAAAGAGTTGCGGCCTCCACCGCCAGCCTGAACACCCCCCGCGCCCACGCACAGCAGCAGGGCCCAAAAAGACCCACACCCCGGCACGCACCCTTCTCCCCCGCTGATCCGTCCATCTGCGCCTCCGCCACCAGCTTGAACACCTCCCGCGCGCTGTGGCTCAGCGACGCCAGCACCACCGTCGCGCTCTGCTTGCTGCACTGCTCGTTGCGTCCTACCAGCAGCGAGGGGATGGCTGCAGGATGGGACACGGGAGGGGCCGGGAGGGGCGGGCGGGTGGGGCTGGTTGTGGGTGGCAGGGTGAGGCTGAGGAAGCGTCACGAGTGCCTTGCAGACATTAGTGTCACTCTTGGCAGCGCTTCAGCAATTCTGCCTGCACTTCAGAGCTTGGAGCACGGACACGCTCTTAGCGAGCGCATGGCAGTTTTCAACACCCACCCCAACCTGGCTGCCTGGCTCCCCCCTCTCGACACCCACCCACCCCCAACCCGTCTGCCTGGCTCCCCCCGCTCACCTGCAAAGCCCACCTCCTGCAGGTAGGGAGCATAATTTGTGACGTTGTGCCACACCCAGGAGAAGCGGTCGCGCGTCTGCACAGGGGCAGAAGCAGCACACATCGGGGGGTGAAGCTGGGCAGGCGGGCAGGTCGTGGAGCGAGCTTTCGGGGTAGCCAAGCGGGGTAGCCAAGCGGGGAGGGGAGGGGCACTGGCTGGACAGAGTCTGCCCAGGAGGCCGAGGAGCAGCGCTACCTGCCCAGGAGGGGCACTATCGGCCCAGGAGCTGTTGGCCCACCCTACCAGCAGGTCCCACAACAAGTGCTGCCGCGACCAACGGGCCCACACAGCGCATTAGGCCCACGTGTCCACCACCGCTCACCCGCAGGGCTTCCAGCGCCCTCGCCCCCTCCCTGCAATAGACCCTGTCACCCACCACAGCGTCCCAGACACTCCTCCCTACTCGCCCCCTTCACCTACACACCCACAGCGGCCCAGACACACACACATACACCAACCCTGCCTGCATGCCCACTGCGGCCCAAACACTGCCCCCCAAACCCCCTCTCACCTGCAGGTCCCACAGGGCCCATCCGCATGGTATCTGTGTTGAGCAACTAACTGTGCAGTGGGAAGCATTGAGCCCCGCTCTCACCTGCAGGTCCCAGAGCAGCGCTGCGTTGACATGGTCCACGCTGGCGGCCAGGTGGACCGTGGGCAGGCCCGCCAGCTCAGACAGCAGCCGTTGGGAGGCGTGGGAGCGCAGGCCTGCAGATTGGGGGACGACGGGCAGGGGGGGAATATATAGGTAACTCTTTCGGGGCGTGTTAACGAAAGCGGCAAGCTGGGTGGCGACGCCTCGGCCAGCGCTGCGCCTGCATGCATGGCACCCCAGCAGCAGGTGGCCAATGCTGGGCACCATCCATGTGACAAACAAGGCACTCTCAAAGATAGCCCGCTTTTTCTACCCACCTGGCCCATCAATGTTGTGCAGCAGCAGGTAGAGCCTGCGGTCGTCCCGACGCAGCAGGTCGAGCAGGTCATCTGTGCTGCACCCCCGGTAGTGCGCCGCCTTGGTCTGCTTCACTGCCGCCACCGCCCACTGCAGCACCTGCAGCACGTGGGTATTGGGAGGATGTGTCAAGGAACGTCACACTCAGCACAACCGACTTGGGTTCTTGAGGTGCGCCCCGCAACTGCTTGGCTGGCAGTGTGCCCGCCCCATGCGTGTATTGCAACCGACCCACCCGCACATACTCTTCCACATACCCAGCGATGCGCCAGCTGGGCAAGCAGGACATGCACCAGCGCACCATGGAACCCCCCTACACACACGCATGGGTGTACTGAGCAGACAGCGAACGAGGCGGACAAAAACATCACACCCCTAAACATGTGCCCGCTCACCTGCTTGGCGGAAAGCCCCGGCACAAGGCCGTTGACCGCCAGACAGGCGGCATCCCCCTGCGCCAGCTGCTCCCGTGCAAACCGCTGCAGCAGGTCGTGCTTTGAGCCAAAGCCGTAGAACAGCAGGTTCTGGCCAGCTGTCATCTGCTGCCACCATCGGCCAAACTGCTCGTGCTGCCGCCGCCGCAGCAGGCCCTTCTCATTTGGGTGCCGCTCCGGCAGCTGCGCCAGGAGGTCACGCAGCCCGGCGCCGTCGTCGTCTGCGCCCGCCTCTGCACCCAGCTGCCCCAGCGGCAGGTCTGCCAGCGTGCGGCCGCTGCCGATGCCTGCAGTGCCGAGGCCTTGGAAGAAAGAGCTGACCAGGTGGTCGGCTCCGCGGCGGTCGGCGGTGCCGCTGCGGGCGCCGCGGCGGCGCTTGCGCCCCGGCCCTTCCAGCTGCAGCCAGCAGGTACACAGGTGATGAAGCCATCTTAACCAACATGTCTGACACTGCACACCAACTGCAGGCATACCCTCCAGCCTCTGGCTCGGCCAGCCCTGATCGCTTTCCCGCTGCGCACCTCGCTCTCCGAGCCGCTGTGTTCATCCTCGGGTTCCGCTTCCACTGCATCGGCCGGCCGCTTCTTGCCCTTGCCCATTCTGCGCTGCCCTGGCTGCTGCTGGCTGCTGAACAGTGTGCGGGGCGTGTGGGGCAGCTCGCCGGCAATAACAACAAGTGATCAGGGCAATGGGGAGTGTTTCAAGCGCCATGGCCGGGCAAACAGAGTGAAGCATTTTCATTTTGGCCTCGCCTCGCTGTCACAGCATGCGAAACAGCTGCGCCTCATCCTCGCTCAGGCCACTCGCATTTGGACATCGACACCCAGCACAAGGCATCGGAACACAGGCCGCAGCCCCAGGCAGCGCGCAGCCCGACACAGCTTTTCCCCGCTAGCTAGACCGCCCCTAACCCGCGGCGCTCCCCGGCCCAGTGCTCGCCGAGGCTCAGGCAGCTCTTTGACACCGTAGCCCGTCCCATGCAGACCGTCATGCAGCGGTCCGCCGTTCTGCCGCAGCAGCAGCGCGCCCAGCTGCCCCGCAGCAGCGGCCGGCGGCTGCTAGCGGCTCGCTGCAGCGCAGCGGCGGCCCCCAGCGGGACGCCGCCCAGCAGCGGGCTGCTGAGCCTGACGGCAGCGGCGGCGGGCGTGGTGCGCAGCGGCGCGGCGGCGATGCGCTCGGCCGTGTCCCGTGCCTCTGCGCAGATCAAGGAGCAGGAGGTGAACGCGCAGATCCGGGACAGCGTGAAGCAGATGCGCGTGCTGGCGCTGGTGGCGCCCTTTGCCGCCGTCTCTGGCAGCACCGACACCTTTATGATCATCACAAAGGCGGTGGCGTCCTTCATCAAGCTCTACCTCCTGCTCCTCTTTGTGCGCGTCCTGCTCTCCTGGTTCCCCACCTTCCAGTGGTGGGAGCAGCAGCCCTTCTCCGCGCTGCGCCAGGTGCGGCAGGCAGGGGCGAGGCGTGGGGCAGGCACGGGCGAGGCGAGGCGGTGCATGCCAGGCGAAGGCGGCGCGGCACCAGCGGTGGAGGGGCACCTCAAATGGATAGTGGGGAGTGGGGGAATGCTGTGCTACCCTGCAGAGTTGCATGGAGTGACGGCAGTCATGCTGCCCATGCTGCCGGATTTTTCGGATATGTTGAGGGCTCGGTCGCTGCACACTGTGCACCAGCGGCGCCAGCCGCCCCTCCTGCTGCCCCCCCCCCAAGCTGACCCCCTCCCCTTGCCCCTCCCCTCCCCCTCCCCATGTGCACGCAGGTCACCGACCCCTACCTGAAGCTGTTCAGCGGGCTGGTGCCCCCGCTGCTGGGCTCCATCGACCTCACCCCGCTCTTTGGCTTCTTCATCCTCCAGTTCCTGGCGGGCGCTCTGGACGTGGCGGACGACGAGTCCAAGTACTGGTGAAGCAGTACTGGTGAACCCACAGGCACGATTCTGTTCGCAACAGCAGCAAGCCTGCCCTAAATGCAGTGGATGCACGCGTCGCTGCGCCATGTGCAGCGCATACCCAGTGTGGCGCCTCTGTTGTGGGCCCGCTCGCCGTGCAGCCCGGCTGCTGGCTACGCTAGTCCGCCCACCCTGTTTGCTTCTTCGGTGCCCCCCTGCCTGCCTGCCTGCCCCAAACCTTGTCGTCCCCCTGCCGGCATAGCACAGCAGGCAGCCCACATCCCGCCCCTCCGTCCCCCCCTTGTTTCCCCCCTTTCTGTTTCTCAAGTTCCCTGCTGCTCCGATCCCGTTGCTTTTCTCTGCACGCTTGCACACGCCACTCCTTGACTGATTGCAATAGCACCGCCACGTCACACACACGGGAGCTTACAAGGCTGTGTTGCTGGACAGCTGCAGAGGATGGTGCACTGGTGCCAGCAGCTGCTAGCCATACGAGGGTGGCAGGTGGACAGGATGCTAGCCACACGAGGGTGGCAGGTGGACAGGATGCTAGCCACACGAGGGTGGCAGGTGGACACAACCAACGGCAGAAACATGCAGGCATGCCGCAGGGGAAGGTAGGCTGGCTCGCTAGCTCAAAACAATGCGCCACAGGAACGCCTGGTGAGGCTGTGGTGGGCATGCTGAAGTGGTGTGACATGCCGCTGGAAAGAAGTACGCGTGTTTAAAACTCGCACTCAATCGTTGCATGCATGCTGGGTGGTTTTGCCTTCGCCCAGCCTGCAAAATCTACCCCGCCGCTGCGACAACGGGGCGCGGCGGCGGGGGTAGGTGAGCGTGCACTGCCTGCGGGGTGCTTAGAAACTCCAGGGCTAACCAAGGTGCAGCAATCGAGCGAAGTTCTATCCACAACTGTGCCCAACTTACAGGGGAACATGCAGCTCAGCAGACAGGTGGGCAAAGCTAGATGAAAAGCAGCATGTGGCATCCTCGGCAGCAATGCAGCAGCCGCAGTGGCAAATCTCAAAGCCGGCCATGCTGCCGCAACCCCATGGGACGTAGGTCGTGCAGCAAGGCAGGTGTCTTGAATTGGGCCGGCGTGGCTGCAGCAGCAATTGGCATCATGCAATGGCGCTGCCACAGGTTCACCCGCTAACGCCTGTGCCCCGCTGACATCAAATTCCGCCACTGCTGCCGCGGCTGCTGCTGCTGCTGGCCAGAGCTGGACGCACACTGACTAGCGATGGCGAGGCTCGATTAGCTTCAAGCGAGGCGGACCCAGATGATCCCTGGTGCATTCAAGAGAGCAAAGTGTCTGCGCCTGCCGCCGCCGCCGCCTGCGCCCCTGCTGTGCATGCGATGTGAACGGGATTGCGAGACGTGTCCAGTCACGTAACACCCAGTATCTGCGCTCCACCCTAAACCGCACGCAAGCAGCATCTAGAAGCAAGCCGCACGCTACTCTGCAGCGCTCACTGCCCACCTGCCGACCGGCTCAAGCTTTGTGCCCCTCGAGGTTGCAGCAGTTTCACAGGCAAGCACTGCCTCCTCCGCCAGCTATTGCAAGCAGAGGGAGCCACAACAACAGGCGGTGGCCCGGTAGCGGCGGCCAGGTGTTGCGCGTGTTGCCCGACCCGAACTCACGCTGTGTCAAATGTCGTTTTAAAGCGCACATTGAATACCCGAGGGGCCATCATGGACGGTGCTGCTGGGTTGCCGGTGCCAGTGTTCACTGGCGGCAGGCAGCGGCAGTCGGTATCCAGTGCTAAATCGACTGTCGGGCATCCTGCCCGTTGCAGGAACACACCGAGACTGTCACCAATAGCTGAAGCATACAAAAGGAAGCAGAAGCGGCAGGATAGCAGCAGCAGCAGTGTACAGCAGCACCAACAGCACACTGCACCACACCTTTTGCTGGCCCAGCGGCAGCGCCAATGTCGGACTTCTTCACAAAGCCCGTCAGCTCTTGGAACCAGGACGATGTCGGTGCCTGGCTGGCCAGCCTCAACCTGCAGCAGCTGGCATCTTCCTTCCAGAGCCAAGGAGGTAAGAGCGGGCGGATGGGGTGGTGGGCAGGACGTGAGGAGCCCCGAGGCGCCAGGCTGGCGGCCCTGCGGCAGGCGCTCTGCGTGCCGCTGCCGCCTGGTGCAAGGAGTGCGCTACGGGCGTGACTCGCCCTGTACGCCCGCCCAAGTAACAGGCAGCGCTGTGCACACATCCATGGGCCTCTCTTCAAAGGCTAAGCTGCCTCCCCGCTGTGCCTGCCCTGCAGTGACGGGCCCGGACCTCTACTCTCTGACTTATGAGGATCTCACAGGCTCTCTGGGCTGCACCACCTTTCAGGTCGGGGCCTTGATTCTGCGGCCTGCTTCGCACCCTCACACAGTTCTTTTTTTAGCACATGCTGGCACAGAGGGGAGACGCCAAGCGGGTTGGCGTAACACTGCTTGCTAGCTGGGCCAGGCGCCATCACTGCAACTGTGGGCCGCTGCCCTCACCGGGTGTCTGCGTGCCACGCCTGCCCTGGATTTAAATGCAAGTAAAAATGCATGTTGCCGGCCTCCTGTGCAGGCCAAAAAGCTGATGGCAGAGGTGGCCAAGATGGGTGGGGCCGCCACCGGGCAGCCTGTGCCTGCCGGTGAGTTGAAGGGCCGCGCCACGCTTGTGTTGGCCAGCACGGGTGGCGCGAGGATTGCACGGTGGTAACAGCACCAGCCTGGCGCCGGCGCTGCCGGCAGGCCCTGCAGTGCCGGCTGCGGAGGCCGCCCCAGCCCTGCCGGCGCTGCCAACCTGACCCCCTCCCACCCCGTCGCTGCGCCTGCGCCCGCCCTTGCATGCAGGCTACCCGGCCTACCCGGGGGCCTACCCGCCGCCGCCGGGCGCGTACCACACCCCGCAGATGCAGAGCATGGGCTCCCAGCCCATGACTCCATACCCCTCCCAGCCCATGCCCTCCTACCCCTCCCAGCCGGGCCTGGGTGCCTCCCCGACTCCCAGCGCCGAGGTGCAGCTGGAGCAGATGCGGCAGGAGATGGACCGGGAGGTGAGCGGGCACTGTGGGCTGGCACTGTGAGCAAGCCTCGTTATCATTCCAATCCTGGGCCACTGTGCTGTCAGGGAGGGACCTTACAGGTTGTTGGGTTCTGGGAGAAGCATTTGGGCCAGCTGTGATATCGTTGTTGCGGGCACACGCCATGTCCCACGCTTGCACGCCATGCTGCACCGGGACTGAATCACCCGTCTGCCGGCGCACGAGCGGCACATGCTCGGCCGACTGCTGCGCACGCATGTGCGAGTACATCCTTTGCCTGCGTTCCGCCCGTCCTCGTCGCACGCCGAGTGCAGAAGATGAGGAACGACCTGCGCCAGGAAATGGATGTGAAGGCGCGGCTGGCGGCTGCCGAGGCTGCGCAGCGCTCCGCCTCCCAGCCCGTCATTGTGAGCAACAACAACGCGGTGGCGGCAGGCGGAGGGGCCGCCTATTATGGCACCGAGCGCTACTGCGGTGAGGATACAGACGCACTGGGGGAGGGGGAGGGCCGGTGCCGCACGGGCAGCACTGCGGCTGGGTAGCAAGCGGACTCCGCTCCGCTGGCAGCCCGCTCGTGCACCTGGGTGCTCTTCGAAACGGCCCAGTCATAGCGCCAGTGCTATGCCGATTCACCGACAGCCTTCCGTCTATCCATGGTCTCCCTCCTGCCTGCAGGCCCCATCTCCCTGATCATCGGCATCTTCCTCTTCCCCTGCATCTGCTTCTGCCCCATCGACGAGCGCCGGGTGGCGGTCATGCCAATGGCAGGCGTGGCGGCCATGTACTGAGCCAGCACAGACTCTGAGGCGTCATGAGAAGACGACGAAGAACACGACTGCGCCCCTGCAGCAAAGGTGTGAGTGCCGGGCACCCGTCAGCCTCCTTCCGGAAGAGCAAGTCGCCACTTGCTTTTCGTTGGCTTTACATCTTTTTTATCCGCATCTGTTTTATCCCCCTGCTGGCCCAGCTCCAGCGGCCAGGCAGCACTGGCAAGGCCACAGGTATTACCACCCCCAGTCAACTCTGCTCGTGGCCCCCCCGGTGTTTTAGGCCCACCCGCCCACAAGGGTGTGCAGGTGGCGCCCTCACCAAAGTAATACAACATGAGCCGCACACTGTATGAGCTGCTGTTACAACGCATGCACTGACACACGTCACGCCTTTTCCATGTGCAACAGCACGTATCCATTGCGTGCCCATCACTTTACACACGTATACTGCATACTGCATCGCCCACCACATCCAAACTGCCTGCATTGAAGAGGAGAGCCTTGAGAGCCAGCAGATGGGTCTCCCGCCCCAGGAGATCCGGAGCGCATTTAAATTCAGACTAGGTAGTCGCACGGCATCTGCAAGGCAGACGGGCAGGCAGCTGGCACTGAGCTGGCAATTCAGCAGGACCCGAAGGCTGGCGTGTGTGCTTCATATAATTCCGAAAGCTTCGTTATAATACATTCAGTTGGCCCGAATGCTGCTGTTTTTGCCCTGGCTGTTGAGAGGCCGAGACCGACCCGACGTTTACGGCGCCCTGCAGGCCCAGCACGGCGATCATGCTGGCGTAGAGCTGGTGCTGGGTAGGACTGGCAGGTGCGGAGCGCCGCAAGGTATGGGCGAGCGGCTGGCGGCACTCACGAGAAATCGTGGTAGCCTGCCGCCAGCCCTGCCCTGCCAGTCCTCTTGGACGCCAAGGACCATACAGGTCGTGTCGGGGGCCGCTCCGAGGAGGGCGGCGGGCATGGGCTTGGGTTCAGCTGCAGCGGCGGCGCCGGCGCTGCTGCCGCTCGCGGAACTCGCGGGCAAGCTCTGTCCCTGCTTGCGCACCAGTACAAGCAGCATGGTTGCAGAGGGTGTCCCCTGTTGAATGATCTCTGCCACTGTGACCATGCAGTCTGCTGTTGGCGATCGTCACGGCGCGTTTGGCCTTCAACGCGGCACTTGCACGCAGCACAAAGCGGCTGGCGGAACAGCGCGGCAGCGATGCGCACCACAGGTCTGGCTGGCCTATGTGCTGCCCGGAATAGTGGTCATTTTCTGTGCTGCTGCAGCTTCGAGCTAGCAACACAGCGGTATGCAACTGTAAGGCTTCTCAGTGACTGGACCAAGGCAGTGCCTGACGTGCTCACCCTCTGCACCTGGCTTGCCCCCTTGTTTATTACCACAGGGACGGGGGGCGGCTGCTGGAGGAGTGCTGGGTGCTGCTGGGAAACGTGGTCATGCTGTGCGCTGCGACGTTCGTCATGCTGTACCGGTGAGGGCGGGGCATTGGGGAGGGGTGCTCCTGGGCGGGTGGAAGCGAGCGGAACAGTGCTGGGCTCAATGCACCTCAGGCTGGACGACACTGCTTTTCGACATGTTGCGCTCTCCATTGCCCCTTGCTCTCGGCAGGGTTCCACCTGCAAAAACTGCTACCCTGCTCGGCTCTTCAACCCGCTACCTGCTCACCTGCTGCCCCGCCCTCGCAGCAATGGCGGCTGCTCCTACTTCAACACTGCCACGTGCCTGGCGGGCTGGCCAAACCACGAGCTCCACCCAACTGCCAAGTTGTGTAAGCATACGGTTCTGTGCGGCACCAATGTGTGCTGCGCTGCGCAGCCATTGCTGGGCGGCCTGCTGCCTCGCCTGTCGCCTGCCCAGCGGCCCTGCCTCACACACCACATGCAGATTATGAGGCTGAGCTGGCATGGTACCTGCACATGGTGCTGAAGCCCCTGTTCCGGTACGGCCTGAAGGACGGGCGGGACATGCTCATCCACCACCTGGCCTCCCTCGCCCTCATCCTGCTCTCCTACGGTGGGTGGCAGGGCGCGGTTGGGTGGGTTGGGTGGGGTGGGTGAAGCGGGACAGGTGGGCATGAACATGTGCCTCCCTCACTCTCCTCCCTACACATGCGTAGGTATTGGGTGGGCGGGAGGGGAGGAGCGGGAAGGGCGGTGTTTGTGCACCCATCGCCTGCCTCCTCCTACACACACACGCGCCGGTGCACTCACCATTTACTCCCAGCTACTGTCCTGTCCCAGCTACTGTCCTGCCCAACTCGCTGTGTGCAGGCGCGGGCTTCACCCGCATAGGCATCCTGGTGCTGTCCACCTTTGCCCTCTCCAACCCGCTGCTCCACGCCGCCAAGATCTGCAACCAGCTCAACCTGGGGCCCCTCAAAATTGGCGGCTTTGCAGCATTCGCACTGGTGAGGGGCACACGGATTGTTGGTTTTGTGGTTGTGTGTATGCTGTTGTGGGGGTTGGGGCAGCATATATGCAAGTGCCCTGCAAAGGCTGCATGCCTGGCTGGCAGGAGTCAAGCTGGCATCCTTGAACTCAATGCCAGCAGCCGAGGCTGTTCTGTGCATGACACCCCCACGGCTGCCTCCTCTGGCTACCCGCCCCTCTGCAGGTGTTCTTCCTGTCCCGTGTGCTGCTGGTGCCGTGGGCCATCTTAAAGACGACACTGGTGGACAGCTGGTGAGTGGGGACTGCTTTGAGCGCAGCACAGCACAGCGCAGCACAGCACAGCACGGCACACCACACCACGGCGCAGCTCACAATGCAGCTCAGCACATTCATGTTGAGCTTTCTGAATCAGCAAAGCTTGAACCCAGCGCAAGTATTTGACTCTGCCGCATGCCCGGCAGCACACGCGTACCGGTTCGTGACCTGCTCCACTCCGCTGTGTGTGGCCCACGAGATGCTGCAGGCACACCATTCCTCACGTGCCGGCGGACGTCCCCGGCATCTTCTGGACGGCCAACGCCCTGCTGGCGCTGCTCTACCTGCTGCAGCTCGTGTGGATGCGCGGCATCGTGCGTGTGCTGAGGTGGGGCGGACGGCAGGTGCAGAACTGTGGGTGTGGATGCTTGGTGGTGGCGCCGCCAATGGGTAGATGACGGTGCGGCTGCCTGAACAGGTACATCGCCGTGCAGCTTCCCCTTCTCCACCCCTCTTGTGCTGAGTCCGAGGCTGCCGCCCTCCTCCCCTTATGCCTGTGCAAGCAGGCGCGCCATCACTCACGGCACCGAGGCCGCCTCAAGTCTGTCGGCAACAATCGACCCGGCGAAGCGCTACACCTCTGACTCAGCAGCAGCAGCCGCCGAAGCAGCCGCGGCCAGTGCTGCTGCTGACCCGGCTGCCTGTGGCACTGCAGACAGGCGGTCGGCGGCAGGTCTGCAGGGTGAGCGCTGCGATGACGGCAATGGCCAGAGCGGCCGCCCATCGGTAGGAAGCCCCGCGCTGCCTTCTGGCTCGGGGCAGGACGCACGCCAGGCGCACAGCCAGCTGGCGCAGCCCAAGCTGGCTGACCCGCTGCCAACTGGGCTTCCAGAGAAGGCAGTGGTGCACGAGACTGCAAAGACCAAATGACACACTGCACCGCTGCCAGTGGGTGGTGGGCAAGGCACGCCTTTGAGGCAGGTCCACTATTCTGGCAGCACCCTCATCGGTGTTGCTGTGCCGCGCCCGCCTGCCCGCCACACCCACCCAGGCCGGCACACACCTCTTTGCTGCATGCAGCACCCTTGACAGTCACTCCTTAACCTGCTGGCGCCAGTGATACCACTCCATGCCCTGCTGGCCAGTGCATCTTTGCACCAGCCCTGTGTAATCCCAATCTGTCATTCAACGCCTGCCTACTGATGGCCCTTGGGGGATGGTCACGCGGCGTCATGCCCAGCCTTGCCTTGAGATGCCTGCGTGCTCGACAGCATTACAACTGCTGAGCCGGCGGCTCGTGCCGCCCAAAGAATGTGTTCGGAGGTTCAGGTCGGAATTTGGAAGAGGATGCAACAGTCGGGTGGGGGGTCTAGAGCATGGCTGGGCATGGCAGCGGATGGATGCAGCCGACTGCACATACAGCAGCCGACTGCACATACATGCCTTGCTATGCAGCGAGGGCAACGCAGCACGAGACGGGCACAACAGGCACAGCATGACTCAATGCCGCTGCTGCTTGGTCTTCATCAGGCAGCTAGGCGAGGCGTTATCGTCCTCCTCTTGCTGCCCACCCTCTCCGCCTACGTCGCCACTGCCGCCGCTGAAGAGCTCTCTTGTGCGCTTGCCGCCCGGCTGCACTCCTGCTGCTGCTGCTGCTGCTGACGCTACCGCCGCCCCGCCTGCTGCCGCTGCGCTTAGCCGCAGCGCTGCGGCCGCGTTGCGCAGCTCTGCAGGGGGCGGCGGGCGCGGCGGCTTGCAGGGCGTGCTGGTGGTAACCTTGGAGCCGAAGCGCCGGCGGATCCAAGATTCAAACGCCTCGTGCACAGCGCGCACGTGCTGCGGCGAGGCGTTGCGCGAGTACACACGCAGCGATTTCTCCTGCGAGACGGCAGGGCCGGAAAGCAAGGGATTGGAAGGGGCGGGACGCAGCGGGTGAGAGGCATCGGGGAGCGGACAGAGCTGGAGGACATGGATGGGAGGCCGCCACCACGGCTGCAGTCTGGTCTGCTCTCACCTTTGCACTGCCTGCCCGCTCATCTTCCCTTCCCTCACACACACAATCCTTGTCCTCTCAGCAAAGTAAAGCACCTGGTAGGAGGCCACCGCCATGGAGAAGATCTGGGCTGGCCTCAGCTCGCGCTGCCCGTACCGCCCGTCTCCCCTTCCCTCACCTGCCCCGTCCTCCCTGGACAAGAAGGCAAGGGGGGCGCACCTGGTAGGAGGCCACCACCATGGAGGAGATCTGGTCTGGCCTCAGCTTGCGCTTGTCCCGCGACTCCAGGTGGTCGAAAAAGTGCACGCTGTCCAGCGGGTTCTTCTCGCTCTTGCTGTAGTCAATCTTGTTCTCCTGGGCGCAAACAAAGCGCACACAGACACACAGAAGAAACGTGAAATGTTGCTTCTTGTGGTGCCCACTGAAGTCGTACTGCCACGTGTGTTTGCCGGCTGTCAGTATGCACAGGGGCGGCCGGAGGATGCGGCACCAAAGTGGAGCGCAGCGCACTGGCAGCGCAGCACGGCGCAACACAGGCGCAGCACAGCACGGCACGGCACAGCGCAGTGCATTACCTGCAGTATGACGTCCTCGACCCGCAGCTTCACCTCGCTCCCCTGGTAGCTGCTCACAATGTCCTCGGCAGTGGGTGCCCGCCAGTTCCCGCTTTCCAGCACCTCCTGTGGGGCCGGGCAGGTGAATGAACATTGCTTGCGGTTAGAGCACTTGTACCACGACAGGTTTGATGCAACTACCTGCCACCGCGGGCAGGGTGGGCATGCGTGGAGTGGCGGCGTGAAGGGGTGTTGATTGGCAGGGGTGATATGGAGCGCGGCAATGTGCTGAAGCAGCAGGAGGGGGCACAGGGCAGAAGAGTGGGGTGCTCCAGTGTTCCTCAGGCCGCTGCACCCTTGTGGGTCAGCGTGCGTCGGTCACAAACTTGTACAGATCCCGCCCAGGTGACCCACACAAAGCACCGAAACACTGCTTGTTGGTCAATGAAGACGAGCAGGTCACCCACCCGCGGCAGCAGCGCGCCTGCCGGGTATGTGTACAGCCCGCAGCAAACCCTCCCAGCGGACCCACAAAAAGCACCCATTGTACTCACCCGTGGGAGCAGCGCGTCGGTCACATACTTGTACAGCTCCCGCCGGCGCAGGCGCCCAATGATGGCCTGCGCCTCCTTTAGCGCAGCCTCATCCTCGTCCTCTATCGATAGCATGTGGCGGAACATGTCGAAATTCTCCACCATCTGCAGCTCGGTAAGAGCAAGGGGAGGAGGCAGATGTGGCCAGTGGGAGGCAGGTGTGAGTGTGTGTGTTTATGCCGCCTCGCCCTCAACCTTACCAAACATCCTCCCTGCTCCCCTTTCCACCTCCACCCACCTCAAAGCCATCTCTTCCAGACACCCTTCTCAGCTGCCCTGTCAAGTGCAGCGCTCACATCTATGACAGGAGTCGTCCAGCAGCCCAGCAGGATGCTCTCCTCCCCCCTCCCCTTTGTACCTGCCCCACCTACCAAATCCCTGGCTCAGCCCCACCTGCCCCCTTGTGACCATTCAAAGCTCACGTCTATGAGCGAGTCGTCCAGCAGCTGGAAGTCCTGGGGGCGGTGGATCTTCTGGCTAATCCTCAGCGCCGGGTCGGCCGCCAGCAGGGCGTCCACCACCATGAACTCAATGGCCTTGGCCTTCTTGTGGGTGTACACCTGCGGGGTGGGGCGGGTGGGATGTTAGTGCCAGCTGGGCATGCGCACAGGCTTCAGGGACTTGGCCTTCTTGTGGGGGTACACCTGCAGGGTGGGGCGGGTGGGTGAAGGGCATTGGGCATGCACATGGTAGTGCCAGCTGGGCATGCGCACAGGCTTCATGGCCTTGGCCTTCTTGTGGGTGTACACCTACGCGCGCAAATGCAGGCGGTGACGGGTGACGGCGTGCGTGCGTGCGTGGGTGGGTGGGCATGTACGTATATGCAGGGGAGGCGAAGGGGTGACGTGCGTGCAGGCGTAAGCAAGACATGGGGGGTGCTGGGCAAGAAGCCCCGGGACTGGCAGCGCTCTAACCCCTAAACCCTAAACCCTAAACCTGGCAGTGCCAGGCAGGGGCTGCCAGGTGGGCGCAGGGGTGACTGGGCAGACAATCCCATGCAGGGTGTCAATGCAGCGTAATGCAACTCGTCAACAAAAGGGGGGCTGCGGGGGGCAGGCGCTGACCTGGCGGTGCATGGAGGCGCGCGCGTGGAAGAGCTCGTACAAGTTCATGTACTCGGTGTACTTGAAGCAGATCTCGTCTCCAACCACCTGCGGGGGCCAAGGTACACGTGTGTGTCGGTTGGGTCACCCATTGGGGGGAGGCAGGGGTTCAGCAGGCGCGGCAGCCAGTGCAGCGCAGCGGCACGCACCCAGAGCTGCGGCAGCCACCCCTTCCCGACTCACCTTGCTGGCTGCCATGTCCCCTTGCTCGCCCTGGGCCCACCCCAGCCTCACCCTGCCGCGTCACACCCTGCCCTCTTGAAGCCAACTGATTCCCACCCGGCCCCACACTGCCTCGCACGCTGCTGCACTCTCCGACCTGCCCGTACCCCCTCTGCCCTCTTCTCCCTGCCAACCCTGCCCCTCTCCCTTTGCCCGCCCCCACCTTGCTGAACTGCGTGATGCGGTCAAAGTTGCAGGAGAGGAGGACGCCGCAGTACGTGCTGTCCCGCTTGAGGTAGTCAAACTGGCACGAGAGGCAGACGGGGCAGAACATGAAGGGGCCGAGTCAGTGCAGCAGGTAACAACACGCCAGGCTGGCAACAGGCAGGGCTGCAAGGGGATTCACGGTCATGCAGGGGGCGGTCATGGCTGCCGCCGAACATGCAACCAGGAAACCCACACCAGCACCCTCATTAACAAGCTCGTCTTGTCCCACCCCTGGCTCACCTTGTCCACGTCGATGCCGTTGCGCCCATTTGCCACAATGTCCCACAGCCACTGCTGCCCGGCGGGCGCCTTTGCCGCGTTGGGGCCGTGCCCCGACAGTATCATGCTCTGCACAGCACAGCACAGCACAGCGCAGCATGGCACAGCACGGCGGTGTGAAGTGCAGCCAAGGACGCAACGTTCGGCCGCCCTGCCTCCGCAGCAGGCCTGCAAGTGCCAGCGCCAGACTGGCATGCAGGCGCACGTTCAGCAGCGCACAGCCATGACAACGGCACACGAAACACACATTACCGGCACACATATACGCTGTCTGCCTCGTGTGCGGCGTCTCACCTTGATCCTGCCCACTTCATCTGGTGTAAGGGCATCAATGTGGTTTTGGTCGATGATGTGGTCCAGCATGGCAGCACTCATCTCCTCATGCTCCCTGCACAGCACAGCAGGGCGCAGCAGGGCAAAGCAGGTCAATGAGTCAACGATGTGGTCCCTCGGACACATGCTCATGCTCCCTGCACAGCACAGTACAGCGCAGCGCAGCACAGCACAATGGGGCATAAAACACGCATGAACACCACAGCGTGCGCAGAGGAGCTCCGCCACCCACCCACCCACCTCTTCCTACTCTCAGGCCCAGCTGCCCGCACACCACCCACCCACCAGTCGGTGATGCCCTTGCGCCTGAGGAACTCGCGGTCAAAGACGTGGGAGAAGGGGCCGTGGCCCAGGTCGTGGCACAGCCCCGCCAGCTCCACCTGCAAGGGGAGCGCCCACCAGCCGCAGTCCCGCCGCTCAACCCAGCTCCCAAGACGACAAGCCCAGCCCAGCACAGCGCACCACAGCGCAGCGCAGCGCAGCACCCACCAGCTTCAAGTTGCACCGTTCGATGTCCAACTCAAGCGGCAGCACAGCACAGCACAGCGTAGCGCAGCGCAGCGCAGCGCAGCCCCCACCAGCCGCAGGTCCCGCCGCTCGACGTCCAGCCCCCAAGTCATGCCAGCACAGCACAGCACAGCTCAACACAGCGCAGCGCAGCGCAGCACCCACCAGCTTCAGGTCGCGCCGGTCAATGTCCAGCTCCGCCCGCTGCACGTTGTACAGGTGCGTGGCAAACTTCTGTGCCAGGTGGGCCACCCCCAGGCTGTGCTCAAACCGGTTGTGGGAGGCCTGCGGGCAGGGGGGCACGGTGGGGGAAGCAGGGTGAGAATTGAGGACGGCAGATGCTGGTGTGCATGCCCATGTGCATGGGGACACGTCACCAGTGCCCTAGCTGCGACAGCTGGACTGCGACACAAGCTGCGGAAGGCACCAGATCCACCCTGCCCGCTCGGCCGCTGCGCAGCACCCGTCCCACCCTGCCTCGCCATAAGCAAGGCCCCTGTCACCCACCCCAGGGAAGACCATGTATGTGAGGCCCAGCTGCTTCAGGCGGCGAAGGCGCTGGAACTGCCTGCAGGCGGGGGGCACGGGCAGTGGGGCTGGAAACGGGCTGGGGAGGCACAGCTGGGCGGCTGCGCAGGCATGGCCCTCATGTCACCAACAACTGGTGCGGTGTCATAAACGCTGCCTGAAAGCCGGCCACGTTGCCTCCTCGGGTTGGATTCGATCCACGTCCAGTAGCGTCCCAGTCAGCTGCCAGCTCAGCTGCCAGCTCAGCGCAGCGCAGCGCACCTGGAGTCAAAGATCAGGGTTGACTCTGGGTTGAGCCGCATGCTGCCGTGGATGGGGTCCTGTGTTGTGTGGAAGCACAGAGGGAGGTGACGGGGTTGTAAGTAAAAAAAACAAGCAGAGCGGCCATACAAGTGGCAGGCAAGGTCGAGCAGAGCAATCAGATGACTGAGCAGCGCGGCCATGTCTGAAGCAAGCACAGGCAACTACGCCCAGCACCCACCAAACTCCCGTGGCTGCCCGAGAGCACCTGCAGCAGCTTGCCGCTCTTGCTGAGCTTGCGTGGCATCGCGGGCTCTGAGCCATAGGCGCCGTTGGCTGCTGCTGCCTCTGCTGCTGCTCCGGCGGCGGCAGCACGCGCAAGGCTGGCGCCTAGTCCGCTGAAGTCAGTTGGCCCGCCGCCGACGCCATTGCCTCCTGGCATCCCACTCCGGCTGTCATGGATGGGTGCTATCAGGTTGAAGGCCTCATTGGCCAGCTGGCTCAGGGGTATCGCATCGTCGTCCATGTGCTGCCCGGCGCGAGCCGGCGCTCGCTGGCTGGGGTGCTGGCAGGCGGCGGCGGCGGCGGCAGCGGCGGCAGCGGCGGCTTCAAGTGTGGCGTCAAGCGCCTGCGATCAATGCGCCGATATGTATGACTTCCCTAAAATGGCTGGAAGCCAGCAAGGGCGAGAGGAGGTGTCAGGAAGCGCTCAGAGCAAGAGGCGCAGTGGCGGGGAGAGCGCTGTGGAGCTTGTGGCTTTGTCATGCACAATTTCCAAGCAACCAGGAACAAATGATGCTAGCTGCAGGCTCGCAACGCTGCCTTGCCTCAATTGCCATTCGTCGCCAACTCGGACACCTCACAGGTCACCTCATGCCGCATCCGAGCCCCAATTGCGCCCTACTGCAAGTGTCCGCATCGATCTAGCGCCACCATACAAGTTGTGAGGCACCGAGGCGCCGAGCGCCAATGGTGCTCGACACCACCTCCTCGCTGGTGCCGCAGGCGCCTGCGCTGCGCATAGATGAGGTGCGGGGCGCTTAGGGGCGTTCCATCCGTTGCCGCAACACCCGCCAAGGCTGGATTGGCTGTGGGTGCCGGGCAGCCGGGCGGCGTCGGCAAGGGTGCGCCGGTGCTATTGCTGGTTGGGAGTATTCAGCTAGGTTCATTACTTTTCAAGTAGTCACCTTGGCACTCAAAGTGCCTGACCAGTGCTGGGTTTGCTCCCACGGGCCTACCTATCTCTGTTCATGCAGGAGGCTCTGCGGCGCTACCTGTCCACCGCAGTACCCAGCTTCCCGCCTGGCCCGCTCCAAATCTTCCAGTTCAGCCATGGCCAGTCAAACCCCACCTACCTGGTCAAGGTGCGCGCCCATACGAGCTGCTGTGCATGCTGCGCCACTCCTGCCGCCGCCATGCAGCTGCCGGCGTGCGACCCACTGCGCCCCGCGTGCTGCTCTGCCCAGAGTGTGCCTTGTGCGTCCCATCCCAACCCCGCCCCGCCATCCCTGCCTTCCTACCCTCCTGCCAGGCTGGCGGCACCGCCTATGTCCTGCGCAAGAAGCCTCCCGGCAAGGTGCTGCCCTCAGCGCATGCAGTGGAGCGAGAGTACCGGGTGCTGGCCGCCCTGCAGCCCACCGCCGTGCCCGTGCCGCGCGTGGTGAGCGTCGGCAACCGTGGGTGGTGTGCTGGGGCGCGAGCTTGGCCTGTGCCTGCGCTGCTGTGTGCCGTTTTACTGCGTCTTGACGTAATGCCCCTTGCTGCGCATCAATGGCAATGAAACATAGCACTCGCCCTGCTGACCCCCGCTGCCCCTGCCTCTCGTCCCCCCCTGCCTTGGCCTGCCTGTGTCGTTCTGTGCCGTGCTGCCCTGTGCTGCGCTGTGCCTGTGTAGTGAGATCCCCCTCCCCTGCCCCATCCTTCCTTCCTTCCTTCCTTCCATCCTGCCTTCCTTCTTTCAGCACCCAGCACCTCAACTGCCCAGTCCCGCTCTTGCAGGTCTGCCTGTGCGAGGACCCCAAGGTCCTAGGCACCCCCTTCTATCTGATGCAGCATGTGAGGGGGCGCATCTTCACAGACCCCTCGCTGCCCGGCATGGCCCCCCAGCAGCGCGCCGCAGTGTACCAGGTGCAAGGGCATTAGGAGGGCAGGGCAGGCAGGATGTGTTGGAAGGCAGAGCCTGAGTTGAATGTGTGGGCAAAGCATGATGCAGCACAGTGCCGTCCTGGACCACTGCACAGCAGCCTGCCGCCACACCCAGCCTCTCCCGGCACCGCGGGTGGCCTCTCTCTTTTGGGCCTGTGGACCCGGCTGTCTTCTCTACCCTGCTTCTGGCCCTCGTGCACCCCAACGCCTTGCACGCCCCCTGCCCTGGAACAGGCCATGGCCTCCACCCTGGCGGCCCTGCACTTGGTCGTGCCAGCCGAGGTCGGGCTGGAGGGCTACGGCAAGGCTGGGGGGTACAACCGGCGCCAGGTGTGGCGCTGGGGGCAGCAGTACCGGCAGAGCGTGGTGCAGGTGAGGCAGGGAGGTGGGCGGGCTTCAAGTTATGATAGGGCGCCGGCGGGTGACTGCAGGCATGGGCATGATTTGTTATTTTGTGGTTGTGTATGGAGAGGTGCCCGACAAGGGCCCCTGGCCCTTCCCTTTTGTCCGCCCTTCTCCAGTGCCCCTGTGCCTCAACCTTGGGCGCAAAGGGAGGTGGGAAGGGCGGGCAAGAGGGGGGGAGGGTCAGTGTGTCTCGGCGGGCACCTCTCCATACACCACAAAACAAGCCGCCCGCCCTGCCTGCCTAGGTTACATTTGCATTGCCCCCCATTTGCACATCATCAACAAGCCGGCCCGCCTGCTCTGCCCTCCCACGCTCCTGGACGCAGGGCGAGCCGATGCCAGAGATGCTGCAGCTGCACGCCTGGCTGGCGGCGCACATCCCTGCAAACGACGACGACCCCGCTGGCACGCGCATCTCACACGGGGACTACAGGTGATGCGGCGGGGTGACTGAGTGGCTTGGTATCTTTGGATGGCTGGCTGGCAGGCAGGCTGGCTGACTGGCAGGCAGGGTGGCAGGCTGGCAGGCAGGCTGACAGGGTTGCCTGGTGTGCTGTCGCCAGCTACGCCACCACCCTCTCCAATGTGCCTCACCTACCATACGTCTCCCCCCCCTGCTGCTGTGCCCGCTGTGCTCCCTCCATGTTGCCAGGCTGGACAACCTCGTCATCGACTCCTCCGACCCCTCCCGCGTGCTGGCCGTGCTGGACTGGGAGCTGTCCACCCTGGGGGACCCGCTGGCTGACCTGGCGTACAACTGCATGCCCTACCACCTGCCCGCGGTGAGGTGGGGGGAGGTGGGCAGGTAGTGTAAGGCCCTGCGTGCCGGCTTTCCGTGGGGACGAGGACAGGGGGCTGCGTGCGGTAAGTCCCTCCGGAAAGAGCTGTTTCTGTTGTGTTGCAGCCACTGCACCTGAGGAGACGTCGAGAAGTGGCGTACTGCGTGTGGAGAGGGAGGGAGGAGGCGGGCGGTGCATGCTCTGCCATGGTGTGGGAGATGCCAGCTGGGGCATCTGCTGGATGTTGCACGCTGTGTGCACCCTTCTTCACCCACCGTGCATGGCCACCCACCCTCACACAATTACCGCAAACCACCGCACCCCATGCCGCAGGACATCCCCTCCCTGGCCAGCCTGCCGCGCCCGCTCCCAGCTGGCATCCCCGATGAGCAGCAGTACATCCGGCAGTACTGCACGGCCCGAGGCCTGCCCTACCCCCTGCAGGCAAGCGCAGCTTCTGCCCTACTTTTATGACCTCCTATCCCGAGCCGCCTGCTGTGTGCCCTGTGCCATGCTGTGCCACGCCACCGTCCGCCTGTGTGCTCGTCTGTCCCTGTGCCTTGCCAGCTAGCTGATGCGGCACTTGCTGCCAGTCGCCCCGCCCGCCCTCACGCTTGCCAACTGCCCCATTCCTGCTGTCCCCCCGCCCCGCAGGGCAACTGGCCCTTCTACCAGGCACTCTCCATCTTCCGGCTGGCTTCCATCCTGGCGGGGGTGGGCGCACGCGCCGCGCAGGGCAACGCGTCCTCCCGCATCGCTGCCCAGGTGGGTGTGCCTGTTGCATTTACACATTGTCTGCACGCGTATTGTTTTGTTGACATTTCTACCAAAGCAATTTGTTCTAGATGTGTATGTTTGAGTTTATGTGGAAATACATCCAATGAATGCCAATGTGTTTGTGATTTCACACTACCGGCGGTGTCTCCAGCACTTCTTTTTGCAGCCCTGCTGTCGCTACTGCAATGCAGCCCTGGCGCCCGGCCACTGCCTTTCTGCCTTCGTACCCATGCGAATTTCTGGCGGTGCTCCCGCCCTGATGCCACCACTGCTCCTGCCCTGACCGCCTTCCTGCCTACCTGACCGCCTGCCTGCCGGCCTGCTTGCCTGCTTGCCTGCAGGTGGGCGCCGACTCAGTTGTGCGCAGCCTGGCCTGCAAGGGTCTGCAGATTGTAGGGCTGGCAGCCGACAGCAGCATGGGCAGCATGGGCAGCAGCAGCGGCAGCAGCAGGCCAGGCGCGAGCAGCGGCAGCAGCCACTTGATGGGCACTCCAGCAGAGCCGTATGCCAACCCGCGCCACCCAAGTGCGCGCCCGGACGACAGCATCAACATCATGGCAGGCACCCCGATGGAGCAATACGCCAACCCCAGCCCGCAGTGGCGGCAGGCAGCGGCTGCCGCTGAGGGGGCACTGGAAGATGCAGAGAGGCAGCTGCCTGCCCGCACGGCCGCCACTAGTAGCAGCGCCAGCGCCGGCGGCAGCGGCGGCGTAGGCAGCGGCGGAGGCAGCAGGCCTGGCACGGCAGCAGCAGCGGTGGGCAGCAGCGGCGCAACCACGGGTCTGGGGCCCTCGCCACGCGTGCAGCTGCTGCTCAAGAAGCTGCACCATTTCATGGAGCAGCATGTGTACCCGGCAGGTGGGACACCCTGCCGTGAGCAAGCGCCAGGGTTTGATGTTTATGCCTGTCTTTGATGCCGGGATCTGCCTCCTAGTCTTCTGCCTGCCTGCCTGTGTCAGTACCAGCCTGCTTGCCACCAACCGTCCAGAACTCCCCCGGCGGCCTGGTTGTGCCCTAAGCTCACAGCACCCACTCGCCTCCCTCCCTCTCCCCACCTGAACGTGCAGAGGCCGCCCTGAATGCCCACGCCGGCACTGACCAGCGCTGGACAATCCACCCGCTGCAAGAGCGCCTGAAGGAGGAGGCCAAGCGGCAGGGGCTGTGGAACCTCTGGCTGCCTGCAGGTATGTATGCTACTTGCTTTCTTCTGCAGCTTGCTCTGCTCGTCTGCCGGAAGCCTTTCAGTCCCCTTTTGTGTGATTCCTTGCCACTTTCCCCCGGCTCCTCTCCACTAAGCTTCCCTCCGTATGTTACCCTGCTCCCCCGCCTTTCTTAATTCCAGACATGGCAGCGGCGCTGGGGCCGCTGCTGGAGGAGGCGGCTGCCTCGGCAGAGGAGCGGGCCTTGCTGCTGGGGCCGGGGCTCACAAACCTGGGTGAGTGCAGAGGGAGGGGAGCGGTGGGCCGCAGAGGGGGACGGGTATGCCCCACAAACCTGGTTGTGAGGGAGGGTTGGAGGGAAGGGAGCGGTGGGCCGCAGAGGAGCAATGGAACCTGCTGCTAGAGTCGGAGCCCGGGTGTGAGGGAGGGCGGGAAGCGGGCATATGCATGCCCCGCAAACCTGGGTGTGAGGGCGGGGCGCAATGAGCGGGGAAGACGGGCATGCGGAAGGTACACGCCCCTGCCAGATGGGCCTCATATCCACGTGTGTGCCGCCCTGCTCGTTCAAGGAGTGCTCGGCCGTGCTGCCGCCCCTCCCTCATCCTCCTCACAAGCCCCGCCTTGCCTGGCCACCCGCTGCCGCCTCCCCTGTTGACCCTCCCTCTCCCCCGCCAGAGTACGCTCACTGCGCTGAGGTCATGGGGCGCAGCGTGTGGGCCCCCGAGTGCTTCAACTGCTCCGCCCCGGACACCGGCAACATGGAGGTACTTACCTGTAGTGCTTGCTGCTTGCTGCTGGTGGGAGGCGGGTGCGTGGGTGGGTGGCACGCCTTCCAAGGTGCATGGTGCCGTCTGCTGGTTGCTGGTGGGGGGGAGTCGGGTGCAACGGCTAGTGGAAGCTTACCAGAAATTGTGGTGAGCGGGTGACCAACACCGATGCAGCCGGCAAAAGGCAACCGGATGACAGGGCGCGAGCAAAGAGTCGTGGTCAGTGTGCTGTGCAACCGCAAAGGTTGCCGGTCGGGATGCCTACAGACGCATCTCCGATTGGCAACCTCTGCTGTTGCGCACCAAGCTGGGCACGACTTTGCTCGTGCCTTGAACGACCTTACACCCCCTGCCGTATGTGTGCCGTCGATGCCCAGGTCTCCCTTTGGTGCTGCACTGTATTTCCTGGGCTTGCTGCTGATGTCCTGTCGTGCTGTGCAGGCTGGGGCAGGTGCTCACCTGCTAGCGCGCCCCCCGCCACAGCCGCTCCATCTGCTTCCTGCAGTCACTGCATCCCCGCACGCTGTGCACGCTGCCCATGCCGCGCAGGTGCTGGCGCGCTACGGCTCGCGCGCCCAGCAGCGCGCCTGGCTGCTGCCGCTGCTGCGTGGCGACATCCGCAGCTGCTTCGCGATGACTGAGCCGGATGTGGCGTCTTCAGACGCCACCAACATCCAAGCCAGCATCCTCCGTGAGGGAGACGGCTACGTGCTCAGCGGCAGGTGCAGGCTGGTCGCTGCACATGCCGCACCTGTGCGGCATCCGGGTATCAGGGCGTGCTGGGAAGGAGTGCGCGGGCAGCTGGGCCCAAGCGTGACGACATCCCAGCTCCTGCGAGTGCTCTTGTACTCTGTTTCCGGACCACCGCCCCCTACCGACGGTAGCAGCAGCAGAGAACAGCAGGTCAGCATGGTCAAAGCCGCCTGCCCTGCTGCCCACCCCGACCCGCCCCCGCCACGTACGCAGGAAGTGGTGGGCCTCTGGCGCCAGCGACCCGCGCTGTGCTGTGGCCATCTTCATGGGCAAGACCGACCCGGGGGCGCCCACCCACCGGCAGCAGTCCATGGTGCTGGTGCCCATGAAGACCCAGGGCATCACGATTGTCAGGTGGGCGTAACTTGTGAGGGTGGGTGGCAGGCTCGCTGCATGTGACGTTTTGCGTGACCAAGGGAGGTGAGCAGGCACACAGCGCTGCTGCCATGCTCCGGTGCTGCCGAGGCACGCGCCATTTGGCTCGTCACCCACGCGCCTGTCTCTCTACCACATGCAACTTTCCTGTCGACCGCCTGTTATTCTGCTTCCCGCGACTACGGTCGGCCAGCAGAGGCATGCCTGCCCTTTGGCTCACCACCCGGTCTCCCTCTCATCCCGCCCTGCTGCCCCTGGTGCCCGCTGCCCTCCCTCCCGGCAGGCCGCTGCCCGTGTTTGGGTTTGACGACGCGCCCCACGGCCACTCGGAGCTGCGCTTCGACTCCGTGCGCGTGCCCGCCTCCAACATGCTCCTGGGTAGGTGGGCGGGCTGATGTGTGGCGTGGGTGGGCGCATGGCTGTAGAGTGGGCACGAGACCTTCCGCATGCTCCTGGGAGGACTGGGGTTAGGGGCTTGGCCTGGGAGCGTGCTGTTGGCCGGGCCCCTGGACGCCAGTGTGGCTTCAGGGGAGCAGACGGTAGGAGGAGAGGCAGGCGGGCCGTCCGGGAGTTGTTCATACTGTGTGCTGCCAGCCCTCTCGCCATAGCCTCCCAGCCATAGTTCAGCTCTCCTGTCGCCGCACCCCACCCGCACCCCTGCAGGCGAGGGGCGAGGGTTTGAGATTGCGCAGGGCCGGCTAGGCCCCGGGCGCCTGCACCACTGCATGCGCCTCATCGGCATGGGGGAGCGCGCCCTGGGGCTGATGGTACAGGCAAGCACAGCACAGCACAGCGATGCCTGGGCGCCTCGCCCTGCTATTCATTGCCCTCCTGTGGTGTGCTGCGCCACTGCCAGTCATCAGTAACAAGCTGAGTGTGTGCTCGCGCCCCTCGGCTCTGCTCGCTGCCCATCCCCGCTCCGCCACACCCCCACCCCTTTCCTCGCCTTACGCCCCTCGCCCCTCGCACCACCCACCCCCGCCCCATGCACCGCAGCGCTCCCAGTCGCGCGTGGCGTTCAAGCAGCCGCTGTGGCGCCACCAGGCGGTGCGCATGGACATCGCCCGCAGCCGCGTGGAGCTGGATGCCGCCAGGTGGGCATCTTGAATGTTACTTTGCGAGTCAGTTGCTGTGTGTGGGGGTGGGGTGGGGGGAATGTGGGGTGCGGTGTGAGGATGGTGGATTGGGTCATTCATGTGCAATGACAATGACAATGTGGAGTCATTGTCAACCCCACCCAACTCCGCCGGAGCGTCAGCCAGTAAGTGCGTGGAGCTGGACGCATCCAGTTGGGACTTGCAGTGAGGGATCGATTTGCTGATCAGCGTGCCACTGGGAGCATCACGTCAGTATCCAAATTGTGCGGTTGTCACCCCCGCACAGGCAGGTGCCTCGGCTGCTCGTGTGGCCCCTGTCGGGCACCCCGACAGAAGGCAGACGCCCTTTGCCACCATCCCGCACATGCTGCTGCACACCTCTTTCACGCCTGAGGATCCTTTGGCCTCCCTTGCAGGCTGGTGGTGCTGGAGGCGGCGCATGCCTTGGACTGCGTGGGCAACAAGGCGGCGCGCGGACAGATTGCCGCAGCCAAGGCGCTGGCGCCGTCGGCGGTGCTGGCAATCCTGGACCGCGCCATACAGGTGTGCTGCCGCTGCTGGCTAGGTACAGGCACAGGCATGCGTGGGGTGTAATTACAAGCCAAGGCGCTGGTCCATGCTGCGTGGCTGGGCCATCCAGGGTCGTGGCAGATAGGGGCACGCAGATAGGGGCACGCAGCACGTGTTTGCCAGCATGCCGACAGGAAAGTTTGCAGGGCCAGTGAGGTGCACAGAGAGTGGTGGGGCCAGTGGCTGGCGTGTCGCACGCCTGCTTCACACAACGTCATCCCTTCCCACCGCTGCAGCATGGCTCCAAGACAACCGATGTCCCCCCAGCCTCTCTCAAGCCACCACCTCACCCCCTTCCCTGGCGCCCTTCCCTCCCCCGCAGACACACGGCGCCGCGGGCGTGAGCGACGTCACCCCACTGGCGCACATGTTTGCGGGGGCGCGCACGCTGCGCCTGGCAGACGGCCCCGACATCGTCCACCTGGAGACCATAGCCAAGCTGGAGCTTGCTGGCGCCAGGCGGGCGCGCCTGTGATGGAGGTGGTCATGATGTGGAGGGCGGGGTGCGCCTGGAAAGAAGCACCTAGGGAAAGCATCTGGACACCGTTTTTGAGGGCAGTTGTAGAGATGGAGCTGGCGGGCACGAGGCGGGCGCGGCTGTGAGGCCTCTGGAGCAGCGGCGGGCAGCGTATGGTGCCGTGCAGGCCTGGTCCTGTTGAGGTGCGCCTGCTGTACAGAGGCTGTCTCAGGCTGGGCTGCTCCCCTTTCAGTGCACAGAGGCTGGTGCGGCGTGCGGCCACCGTCCCTTTGCCAGCGCTGCTCGAGTTAGTCACATCCTTTCTTGCGCACACACCGCTGTGTGTTCTGTTTGATCTCAGTGCGTGTCATTCCTGCGCATCCCTGCACCAGGCACAGGGCACACAGTCGACACGGTGTAAATAGTGGTGGCAGTGTGCTGGCAGTGTGCTGGCAGTGCTTGCTGCGCAACGAGGCGGCAATGACAGAGCTCGAGTGACCTGATTGCACCACTTACTGTGCATGTCTGTTGCTTGCATGCCGTGCTGCCACTCCATTTTCCACCCCCCACCGAGGGCAGGTTTTCGTGGAGTGCCACCCGCCTCGCCGCCTAGCTCAAAATGCTCCTCTCAAT